>JASAMX010015839.1:0-44088 GCA_030248175.1 Microlaimidae sp. YZB2_3
TCTCCAAATCTATTATGACGCCATTTTCGCAAAATTTTTTCAGTTTTTGTCTATTTTAAACATTTTAAGCGATCTATTTTTACTTAAATTTTGCTTTTTGTCCTTTTTTTCTCTTTTTTTCGCTTATCTTATTTTCTCTTTTTCTCCTGCGTGCATACCCCCTTTCAAAAAATTTGCTCTTCTCCCCGTGACGCGTGACCCCCCCAATAAAACCCTGAGGGCATAGAAGAGAACGGTCTTGGAAGCTAGGGGGGTTGGTTACCCGGGGTAAATCGAATTTTGAATTCTAGGAGAGGGTTCCCATGGGGTCCGGACCATACATGGGCAAGTTGGTCCGGAGTGGGGGGTTAAACCCCAAATTAGGGGGGAATTAAAATCCGAGAAACGCAAAATACCCATATCGTTTTTTTTCTGGAGTGCATTTTACCCATATCGTTTTTCGATTTTGAAGGAAAAATAGGTTAAAAACACTAGGTCAAAAAGCCCTTTTTATTGCATTTTTGAGCTTTTTACTGCTTAAAACATTCATTTTGACCTCAAAACTTAAGTTTGGAGGCAGTTAGAAGTCATTTTAAAGACTTTTTTTTTCTTCATTTTTCCAAAATTGGGGGGTTAACTTTTTCTCCTCCCCCACTTCTGAGTGGGGGGGGGGGTTAAACCCCACTTCTCAGAATTTGGGGGGTTAACCCCCCCCCCGTGCCCATGTATGGTCCGGACCCCCTAGCTTTTTAGTAGGAGTCGACCCGGGGTGCAAAATTTTGAAATCTAGAGGGGGTCAGGTGGGGTCCGGTGTCCAAAGCAAAACAGTTTTAAACCAAAATAACTTTAATAATTGTTTTTTTATAGGATAATACTACATTTTATTGAATAAAAAGCGATATTCTGGTGTAAAAAGGGTGAAAAACATGAATATGTGTTAAAAAATCACGTTTTTGAAAGAAAATTTAGTATAAAAAAAGTACCTAAAGTTTTCCCGAGGGGGGGTCAGATTTAAAATCCTAGAGGGGGGTCAGGGGTAAAAAATTTGAGGGGAGGGCTCTGGATTTTCGTCTAGGGGGTCCCAAACTTTCGAGGCTAAGGGGGGGGACCGTGGACTCCACCCTCCTGCCCCCTCCCCATACATGGGCAAGTTGGTCCGGAGTGGGGGGGTTAAACCCCAAATTAGGGGGGGGGGGTTAAAATCCGAGAAACGCAAAATACCCATATCGTTTTTTTTTCTGGAGTGTATTTTACCCATATCGTTTTTCGATTTTGAAGAAAAAATAGGTTAAAAACACTAATTTTAGGTCAAAAAGCCCTTTTTATTGCATTTTTGAGCTTTTTATTGCTTAAAACATTCATTTTGACCTCAAAACTTAAGTTTGGAGGCAGTTAGAAGTCATTTTAAACACATTTTTTTTCTTCATTTTTCCAAAATTGGGGGGGTTAACTTTTTCTCCCCCCCCCCCACTTCTAAGTGGGGGGGGGTTAAACCCCACTTCTCAGAATTTGGGGGGGTTAACCCCCCCCCGTGCCCATGTATGGCCCCTCCCCCTCTTCACCTATGTCTGGGGGGCAGTGCACAGGTGTTTTTGTGTGTACACCAAATACTTCCTATTTGGCGTTTTTGTACTGGAAGTTTCTCCTTTAAAATTTGGCGGGGGGGGGGGTTGTCCATGTCCACAGTTTTGAGATTTCTGGCGGGTATAATAACAACCTCCCTAGCCCTAAGCTTTCCTTTGTCGATCTATTAGGAGGTATTACTAAGTCGCATAATACTGTTCTGTAATTTTTTTTTCTTGCTGACCTATTGAGGAAAGAGGACAGGCGCCCAGCCCCTGATTATATGCGTCTCCGTCCGTAAAAACTATAAACTTTAGTTTTTTTTAAGCTTTTTTAAGGAAAAATACTTTTGAAGCGCATAAGGGGAAGAATATTTCTCAGCTAATATTAAAGCAATTTTTTTCTCCTAAATTCTAAAAACGTAAGGGTACCTTTGCGCTTGTCCCTTGCTAAAAAATTCAAGTTTAAGCTTCACCGGATTTCATCGGTCAATATCCGGACACTAAATTTTATAGCTACGTACTGACCATAACCTTCTTCGGAAAATGTATGGTAAGGTATTATTGTGTTTGTTGTTTTAGAAGCGAAATTTAAAAAAATTATCGCCTAGAGATGTCTGGATGTCTTGACAACGTCAATTGTGATTGCGGTATTGACTTAACTGAAAAGCGAAATGGGATTGCAGCCATTACTTCAGGAGTTCTGGTTTGTAAAAAAATATTTTAAAAACATAATTAATGCCCTAAATTTTGATCTAAAACATACATGGGCAAGTTGGTCCGAAGTGGGGGGTTAAACCCCAAATTAGGGGGAAGGTTAAAATCTGAGAAACGCAAAATAGGTACCCATATCGTTTTTTTTCTGGAGTGCATTTTACCCATATCGTTTTTTGATTTTAAAGAAAAAATAGGTAAAGGTCAAAAAGCTTTTTTATAGCTTTTTTGAGCTTTTTGTTGCTTAAAACATTCATTTTGACCTCAAAACTTAAGTTTGGAGGCAGTTAGAAGTCATTTTAAAGACATTTTTTATCTTCATGTTTCCAAAATTGGGGGGTAAACCTTTTCACCCCCCCACTTCTGAGTGGGGGGGTTAAACCCCCTTCTCAGAATTCGGGGGGGGTAAACTCCCCCCCAACCCCCCCCCCCCCCGTGCCCAATATAAAATGAATATAACAAACCTACATTACTATAAACTTATAAGTGGACCGCCTGTCGGATTTTTTTATTACACAAAAATTGATAGTCGAGCTATTTAAGCTACAACTAATCAAATAATTTTAAAAATTCGAAATTTATATAATTTTAAAATTAAAGAGCAGGGTATGTTTTATCCGTACCGTATATTTGTTCCATTTATCCCGGTATGTTTTTTCACCCCCCCCCCCCCGCCCCCCCCCCCCCCCCCCCCCCCCCCCCCCCCCCCCCCACCAGTATTTTCGCCGGGAAAAATTTAACGAGGGTGGAAAATATACCGGGATAGTTGTTCCGGGGGAAAAATTTAAGGGGCAGAGAATATCCTTTGACACCGGCGTCCCCTGACTATCATAGTTGTTTTTGGTCGGGTCCGCTAGAGGGGTCCACCCCCGGGTGAAAGGCCAAAATTTTTTAGGGGGGTCCAGACCACAATGTCTTTTTATGGGGAGTCGACCCCGGGTGCGAAATTTCAAATTTAGGGGGAGGGGTCAGGTGGGTTTGATTTTTTAACAAAATTTTTTTAAATCAATAATTTAAGTGTTTTTAGGTCTAATATTGACTTTTATATACTAAAACAGCCTATTTAGGCCTAAAAAGTGTATTTAAACACTGTTTTTAACTAAAAAACCGTGTTTTTTACAGTAAAAAAAAGTTATACTCTTGTAAATTGGTCGGGAGAGGGGTCAGCCTCCCTAGGGGGGGTTCAGGCCGGACCGCTCTGGAGCTTTGGGAGGGGGGCTTGGATTTTTTCTAGGGGGGGGCTCCAAAATTTTGGCTCTAGGGAGGTGGACCCCTCTGTCCCCCAAAAACATCTATTCTGACTATACTATGACGATGCCTCTGGCATCTGGTTTAATTTTGTTCTTTAAAACGGCTAAAAAGGACATCACATGCATAGGTGTGTTTGGTCATGTCCGCAAAAGGGGGGGGGTCGGTCCACCCCCGGGTGGAAGGCTAAAATTTTTTAGGGGGGAGTCAAGGGGGGTCGAGACCCCCCTCATTCAGCCCTCACCTTTAAGGGGAGGGTCGACCTTGAGTGCGAGATTACAAATTTAGGGAGGGGGGTTCAGCAGGGTTCGATGTTTTGTTGTTTTTTTAATCACTAATTTAAGGGTTTTTAGGTCTAGTATTGAATTTTATATACTAAAACAGCCTATTTAGGCCTAAAAAGTGTATTTTTAAAAAATAAAAAATTATGCTTGTAAATTGGTCGAGTGGGGGTCAGCCCCGCTAGGGGGGTCCGACAGGCCGGACTGCTCTTGAGCCTCGGGGGACCCTCTGGATTTTTTCTAGGGAGGTCCGAAATTTTAGCTTCTGGGGTAGGGGGTGGACCTGTTGATGTTGTTGCTGTTGTTGTTGCATTACGTGAAACTTATCTTTCCTATGCAGATTATGCAAAGAAGAGGCTCTGGGACAAGCCAGGAGGGGCAAAAAAAATTCACCCCTATAGTTGAGACTTGATACTCTTCGTCCAATATCAATAATGATGTTGGCAACCTTTACCGCTAGTGTTTACTGCATGTGCAGTGTTCACCCATTTCGAGGTCTTCCTTTATATTATAAAGGATTTTTTAAGTGGCCTGATATTGATCTTACAATATGGGGTGGACCTTTCTGTCCCCCCCCCAAAAAAGAAACCTATGAGGAAATCCATACAACTGGTAATGCTCTCCGGAGCAACCCTCGGACCTCTGTAGCTCCTAGCTATTTTGATTATAATTTTATAAATAATTAAACAATAAAGCCGTAAATTAGTAAAATTTAGTAAAACATAATTTTAGTAAAATATTTTAAAAACTAATTTTATAACTTAAAAAGCAGTAAAACGGTTAAATATGCAAATAGAACATATTAGTACATATTTCAAGCCTAAATACGCTTGAAATCGATCATTTAAGTAAGGGGCAGGCAGAGCTCAGGAGCTCTTTGCTTTAAATGGTCAGAGCTCTGGAGCGTGATAATGGAGGGTGGGAGGAAACATCACTAATCTATAATACATATACTACGTTGATTATGTCAAATTTACAATATGAGTCCACCATACTAATATGGTGTGATTCAAGTTTGATTGAAGAATTTTTTGTCCATTTTTCACACACATATAATAATTTTTTTAGTTTTTTGTCGGATGGTGGATAATTATTGGTGTTGCTGCTAATCCACACACAGCTAAGAATTTTAATAGTGCATTTTACGCTGTTGGTGTTGTTGGAACATTTGCAATGTTTATGTAAGCGTTAAATTTTTTTATTGTTGGTAAAAAATTGTATATAATTTGTGTTTCATGCTTTTATACCACCGGAAAGGCTGTAGGTTTCTCCGCACAGGTTTCTTAAAGGTGCGGTACCCAGTCTATTTTTTTTCATTGATTTTGATGATTTTTTTGTAAAAACTTTACCCCTGCCCCTGCCAAAAAATTTTTTTCGCTAAAATATCTTTGTGGTTTAAGGAGATATGACCCCCCCAAAAATCGTGTTTTTTTCGAAATTTTGTTTTTGAAAGATTTTTCAATCATGGCCATACCCAGGGGAGAACAGGGGGATACTTCCTTCTGTCGTTTTGTGATAGAATGCTTTTTTTTGAACAAGCACTGAATAAAATGCATTTTTTCTGGAAAGAAACTAAAGAAAATGCTCAGTTAGTTTTCAAAAATTAGCGCCTTCAGCACGCTTTTTTAATTGTTTATTTCTTCCAATAATTTTTTTTTAATATCAGAAGTTTTATCCCAAAAACTTAGGGTGTATACCCAAAAAAAGAGAAAAAATGAGAAAAAAGTGAAAAAAGGAAAGGGGAAAAATTAGACAAAAAAAAGCGAAATTAAGGTAAAAATAAGTCTAAAATGGCTTAAAATGCATAATTGCTAATAACTGTAAAAATTTCGCGATGATGGCGTCATTATGGGTCAAAATTGGCGCCATAATTTTGGGTACTTTTTCATATTTGACAGGGAAAGGGAAGCAATAAAATAGGGGGGCAAATCCTTCAATAAAGCGAGGGGGCATTTCCAGACCGTACACAGGTCTTGAATTAGAAATTTAATTTTGGGTTATATAAATAGTACAAAAATATTGTTATTTATGTTTGGTGTCATGTCAAGCGCTTTTTGTCTCACACTCAGGATTTTTCTTTTGTGATAACATTTCTACTAATATAGTAAAATTAATAATAACCTCCGACGGCAGACCTGTGCACGGTCTGGAAATACCCCCCCCCGTTTTATTGCCTTCCCCCGCTCAAAAATGAAAAAGTACCCTAAAATGCAGTTTTTAGCCTATTTCAATGTATTTTGCCATTTTAGACCTATTTTTACCTTATTTTGCTTTTTTTCGTCCCTTTTTCCTTCTTTTTTCTCTTTTTTTTTCTTTCTCCCCTGCTTGCCCTCCACCCGTTTTATTGGCCTCCCCCCCGTTTCAAAAGAGTTTCCCCCCCCTCCGTGCCCCCCCCCCCCCCCCCGTTTTGGAATTTCCTTCCCCCCAATAAAACCCCGGGGAGAGGCAGTGCATAGGTTTTCCAAACTGGGTTTGTTTTAATCAAATGATGATGATAATGTATGTTGAAGTGCCTAATTTTTTTAGAGCAGAGGCGTGCCGGTTATGCATGAATATTTCATATAACCGTCTAATATCACGATGATTAAAATTTTGGAAACTAATTGAGTAATTGACACATTTGAAAACCTAAATTTCAACTAATTTCACCAGAAAAAACTAATAAAAAAGTTTTTAAAAAAACTAATCAGTGAAAAATTTTTGTTTTCTGTTTTAAATTATTAAATATGCATGTAACGATCATGACAATTAAAGGCTTAATTTTTCTTTATTTTATACCCAACCACGTTTTTTAGCTTGTACCAGTAGGCAACATTTTTTGTAAAATTGAGGAACTAAAACCCCTAGTGCTGAAGCTAATACTCAAAAAACCTTTTGCTTAATTGTTTTTTTTTAATTTATTGATATTCAATCTTATTTCAATATTAGCTTGTTCAAACTCTTAAAAATGTACAAAAAATGAGTTTTCCAAAAGAGGTTTTAGTATTATTTTAGTAACGTTTCTTTAAGACAAAATAAAGTAAAAAGTGCAAACAATTTTCCAGGGGCTTCGCCCCCTGGACCCCTCGCTGAAGGAAAACCCTCAGTCCCCCCCGTTAAATTGTGGTTTGCCGAGACCAGGCAGTTCCCCCCTGTCCCAAAATCCTGGTTACGGCCTGGTCAATGAATTATAAGAGTCAATGACGGAGCTTCTATGCAGAGACTCTACCGGGACGGGAATGGATTCATCCAGGAAGGAAAGGCCAATACCGTTCAATCATTCCAGAGCGCCAAGTATTTCTCTTTGCGCCTGACTGCATCTATTTTTTCCTGCTAAGCGGCAGCCATCTCGGCTGCCGCAATTACTGACGGCGACGTCTGGGGACATTCATCCCAACCCCAGCCCGCCAAAAACAATTTTTCTATGCGCGCACTGCAGCAAAAACGTCAACCAAAACAGTGTCCAACGCAACAAATGTAAAAACTGGCTGCACTTAAAATTTTCTAATCTAAACAGTCTAAAAAACTATAACCAAAATTTTCTCTGCAACAAATGCACTCTAGTTACTCAACCGCCGACAACCACTAATGACTCTTCAATAAACATTTTGTAATTCAACGCCAATGGAATTTCCAACAAAATACAAGAGCGTACAATCTTCTTTGTCAAAAACAACACCCTTATTGCTGCTATTCAAGAGTCCAAACTTTCTAATAAATCTAAAGACCCCAAAATCGCAAATTACACAACAGTCAGGAAAGACCAAGATTCCAATGGAGGCGGTCTGCTTTTTTTCGTTCACCACTCTATTAACTTGAAAACTTTGGATATACAACAAAATGACCCTCATGCAAAAATACTTGGTTTACAAATTCTTCTCAACAACTCCAATCTTTCAATCTTCAACATTTACATTCCTCCATCCAACTCTTGCAATTCCAACTACCAACCTGACATTAACCATCTCTTCAAATATCAGGATAGCATTCTACTAGGAAATATTAACCCACATCATGGCCTCTGGCACTCAAGCCTCACAGACGCCAGAGGAGACTACATCGCAAATATCATAAACAACTCAAATATCGCATCACTAAACAAAAACACCCCAACACGCATCCCATGTAACGGAAACCCAGATATCTCCTTAGTCTCAGATTCACTCCTCACCTCAACAGACTGGCATACCCAAATGACGTTAAGCTCAGACCACCTTCTGATAATCGTCTGCATTCAAACTACTTTGACAATAGCTCCAACAAATAGGAAAAGATTCACAATTCTCAACAAAGCCAACTGGACCAGTTATACAAATGAAATAGAAACTAAATTATCCATCATCCCATCCCCAATCCAACAGAGGTCAAACAAGACAAAAAAATTTTTAGATTAATCCTGAACAAAGCTTCCGCGCACAACATCCCTGCCGGTTGTTGCAAAAATTTTCAGCCTAACCTTACTCCAGAAACAATTCAGCTCATCAATGAGCGTGATACACTCCGCCAATCTAACGCCCACTCCGCCTGGATACAAGAGCTCAACAAAAACATTTGCAACCTAATTCGCTCCAATGCCACCAAAAAATGGCACTCTTTTTTGGATAACTTCTGCCACAAAGCCCAGGGACGTTGCCAGAATTTCATTTTGGGGGGCGGATTGTAGTACAAAAAAAATTTTGGGGGGAAATTTCCCCCCTAATTTTTTAAAACTAAAAAAGCATGGATAAACGTAGATAAAGCTGTATAATACACTGTTTTTGGCCTAATAACCTATTATCTAATGTTTTTAGCAATAAAAACATGTTTTCTTAATTACAAATTACATTAGCACACATTGGCAGAGCCTGGATTTCACAAAAAAGGAATTTAGAGACCTTTCAGACCCCTTGGCTACACCCACATTGTAAACCAAAGCAGATGAGCAGATCTTTACTCCATGTTATTTAGGGTACCTACTTACCTAACCTATATGAAAAAAATCCGAGCCAATGCTATAGGCGGCTGGAAAATTTAGGAGGAGGGGGAGGTACATAAGTCAACCAATATAATTGTTTGTTTTGCTTTCTGTGTAGTATTTATTACTTATAAAAAATATTGTACTAACTTTGTAATAACATTAGCATTAGGCAGGATAAATAGCGAGATATATATATATGTATATGATAGAAAGTGGCCGCTGAGCGAAGCGAAGCAGAAATTTTTTTTTGTTTTTTGGGGGTCAATTGGGGTACTAAAATTATTTTATAGTTTGGCGCCGAGCGATTAGCGAGGCGTTGGGAAATTTTGAATTTTTAGCCTCTGAAAACCCCCAGATTTTACTATCTGGTGACCATTTCGGGAGGGGGGGCGCCCGCCCCCCCCCCCCTGCCCAACCACTATCCCTATTTTTCTCCCTGTCTGACCGTTTCGGGGGGGGGAGGCGGCCGCCCCCCCCTGGATACATCCCTGACAAAGCCAACCCAACAAAACTCTGGAAAACAATAAAATCTCTGGACAACAAAGCTTCACCTTCACCTAATTCAGCAATAAATTTTAATGGAATTCAAATAAATAACTCTCTAGAAATGGCAAACAAATTCAACAAACAATTTACTCCAAACAAACACTTTAAAGCTCAAAAAGAAAACTGTAACTTTTTCAGAAATATCAAAAAACTTACCCAGGATCCAGTTGAAATCACAAGCGCAGAGGTTGAAACAGCAAATAACTCAAAAACGTTTGGCCCAGACAATCTAAACATTTTTCACCTCAAAAACCTTGGTCCTCTCGGAATCAAATACTGATCTGTTCAACCTCTCTTTTAACACAAACAGCATACCAAACTTCTGGAAAACCTCATTCATAATACCACTACTAAAACCTGGAAAGGATCTTATTTCAACCTCCTATAGACCAATTTCTCCTCTCGTTCCAGTCATAAAAGTTTTGGAAGCAATAATTCAACTGATCCTTCTCCAACATCTAAAAGAGCACCAAGATCAGTATGGATTCAAACCCAAACATTCAACAACCACTGCCCTGCTTCAACTTACAACTAACATAGCCACTGCATTCAACCAAAAAGCCACCAAGTGTACAATAGCAGCCGCCCTGGATCTCACCAAGGCATTTGACACAATCAGCATCAATATTCTAATAACCAAAATAGCCAACAGCACACTTCCAGCCTACCTCATCAGATGACTGAATGGTTATCTCAGAGGCAAAACCAGCAAAACAATTTTCAGACACTCAACTTCTAAAGCCAGGATAGTTCAAACAGGAGTTCCCCAAGGCTCTGTAATCTCACCAACCCTTTTCAACTTTTATATTTCAAGCCTACCACCACCCCCAGCTAATGTCAAAATAGTCTCCTATGCTGATGATACCACAGTTTACTCCACCAGAAACAAGATTACTGAAATGGAACTCGATCGCACCAACTACCTCAACATTTTAAATCAATATCTAGACAAAAACTTCCTCAAACTCTCAACAGAAAAATCAACAGTCACTATTTTTACCCTCATCACAAGAGTTTAACGACCATCCAAAGGTGACCATAGACAACAAACTTTTACTGCTAAACAAAAACCCAAAAATCCTGGGTGTTACTTTTGATCCAAAACTAACATTTAATAACCACATCACCAACATAAACAACAAAGCATCCAGGCGCAACAACATTCTCAAAGCCCTGGCTGGCACCAGCTGGGGCCAACAAAAAAAACAATAGTTACATCCTACAAAGCAATAGGACGCCCAATTCTCAACTACAAAGCCCCCATTTAGTCACCCAATCTATCAAAATTTCATCTTCAAAAACTTCAATCAACACAAAACACCGCTCTCAGGATAGCAACCGGCTGCCACAAAATGGCCCCAACTGACCAATTACACCAAGAGACCAAAGTCCTACCAATAGAAAACCACACCAACCTCTTTTCAACACAATTTTTAGCAAAAACAATACAGCCAACACACCCATCCAACAAAATCACAGCCAGTGATCATAGACCAAGAGAGATGAAACATACCCTACAATCAAAATTTGGACCAACAGCTAGAAGTTTCTACAACCACATGCTCACAGAAAAAACCATCCTATCAAATATTCATATTTTTCAAAGAAAACATTTCGCTACTCCAACCTAATGCCCTATTAAATAGAAATCCGCCAGCCACCAATTGACATAAGCGAGCAACAACTCCCCAGGAAGTCAAGAACCTTACTAGCACAACTTAGATGGGGACACTGCCACCGCCTCAACGTGTTCAAATCCAGAATCAACAACTCCATTAAAAACGAATGCCCCCACTGCAGTGGCAAACTTCGCGACGTGAAACACCTTTTTGCATGCCCTCAAAAACCAACAGCACTCAAACTAGAAGATCTATGGGAAAAACCAGTGGATGCGGTCAGGTTCCTGGAGGCCATAACTTGAAGCTCCGGCCACAACAACAACAATGAATTATAAATTTTTAGTTATAAAAATGTTACTAAACAAAAGCTGCTATTTTCTACTTTAATTTAATACCTTGATTGTTAAGGTTGGTGCAGTATTTGTCAAGATATTGCGTTTCCTGTACAAAAAAAACCCACGATTTTTTGGTTAAAAAAACGATGGCAATGATCTTATTCAGTTTGCCCAACATTTTTGCCTACACTTTGGATTTTAGCAAAAAAACTCGCGGGTTTTTGTACAGAAAACGCATGCTACAATCTTAACAATCAAGGTATCAAATCAAAGTAAGAATAGCCACTTTCTTTCAGTAAAACTTTTTACTCATTAATAAATTATTCAAGTACAGAATTTTGAAAAAAACGCGATTTTTGGGGTCATATCTCCTGAACCACCAAAGATATTTTAATGAAAAAAATTTTGTGGACTATTGGGGGCAGGGGTAAGATTTTTACAAAATATTATCAAAATCGAAGACAAAAAATTTAACTCGGTACCACAATTTCAAGTGTTGTGTTATTGTTACACTATTATAACATTATAACGACATATTTGCAAACTTTGGTGCAGTTGCAGTGCACAATACAAACCAGCACTCCTCTTGCCACAAACCAACACCTCTCTTGCCATTTTCACTGCACAGCGTTCAGTAGTGAAACAACCTTAACGCAAAGTTTATATTATTACTATTGTAGTGTAAATATGTTTAGGATCAATGCGGTGTCAAACAGTCAAGTGCGTGGTGATGCCATGACTGATGGATTATTAGGAACGCGAGGTAGAAATATATCGTTTTTAAATTTAAAATTTATATAGACCATACCAGTGGCATACCTTGGATTTATTATAACGTGGGGGGAACTAAATCGTGGGAGGAGCATGGAAACAACAGTCCCCAGAAATGGGAAGCATGGAAGCGAAAACTCTCCACCTGGATCAAGGGGAAGAGCTTCTTGTCAGGGGCGTCCAGAGGGGGAAACGCCGTCGAAACAAAATTTTTTTTTAATTTGAACACCAAAATAGAATAGAAAATATGATTTCAATCGCAAATTTTTTTTTTCGAAATGTAAGGCAACAATTAAGAAAAATGAATTAATTTACTGTTATTTTATCTTTTTTAGCGTTAATAAATTTAAAGTGGTTTAAAACCATTTCTAAACGTTTCAGTTATTTTTTAAACAACATACGCCTTAACTGTTGAACGCCATGGACCGATGAAATTTAAAAACTGATATAATTTACAAACTTAAATTTTCCGCGTAGGGCGTAGCGATAAAATAAAATTTTCGTTTTTAACTGTTTATATGCTTTTGGAACACGTCAGCAAATATTATTTATAACTGATAGTAAAAAAAGTTTCTCTCATAAAATTGAAAAACCTAGGATTTCTGTTCCATAAGAACAAATCTGGCATCGCCAGATGTTTTTGGGGAGAGGGCTTTTCTTGGGCTCGCCACTGATAATGTACCTGCATATCCGTTTCGTTCGCACGTTTTTGCGATGATCGTCGTGCTTGTAGGTAAGAAAGAGTGGGGTCTATCCCAACCCGACCTCCGAGCGTCTAAATTTTGCCCGCCCCTTAGAAAAAAATCTAGGGCCCCGTACCACCAAATTTTTGAATTATTTTACCCCTGACAGACCCTTTAATTTGAAACCTAACTATCGTCTAGGGGGCCCTCCTATTATCCTAAATTTTCTTCCAAAACATGAATTTTAAACACTAAGTCGTATTTTTTCACCATTGTTTCTTAAATAGCACAATTCGCTTAATAAAATGTAGTATTATCTTATAAAAAGAACGTCCTCCATAAAAACTAGGCGGGTCTGGAACCTCCCTCGCGCTCCTGAAATTTACCTTGATTAAAACCTCCCCTCTCCATATCTGTCTGGAAGGTGATGATGATATGATGACCCACCCATGATCGTGCTATATAAATCTTGTGTACTAATTTAAGTAATTGGAATAAAAACAGATATTCTATTGTTTGCAGTTTTTCATGTTGGTTTTTTGTATTCTGCTACTGCTGCGTAGTCAATTATGTTACGTTTTATGTTATATTGTATATAAAAATGTTTTATACCAAATATGGGGTGACTCCTAAAAACGCGGGACTATTTTACATAGAACTTTTCAATGCATAAAGATATCTATAGATTAATTTTTTGTAGAAATATTGAGTTTCTCTCTATTACGTTTTTAACAAAAGTGAATTTTGCGATTTATAAAGTTATTCAACTGAAAGTAATGAATTTTAGATTTTCTCCTCAGTGTCTTGTTATAAAAACTTAACAAAACTGAGAGGAATGACCCAAAACCCAGAACTTGTTGCTGTTTTGTTTTATATTTGTATCAAACAAATAGTTTTACATTGTACAGGGCACTTTTTTTAAAGCATCTGTTTAATCAATTTAGAATAATACAATAATAGTATTGGTAAAAGATTGTAAAAAATAGATCATTTGCGGTTACCTGTTCTATTCGGCGTCAAAGTCCGTAGCTCTGCGGTTTTGTGTTAAAAATTAACGTTTTTGGAAGTAAAATTAAGATAAAAATTGTACTCAAAATTTTCCCGAGAGGGCTGGGGTTTAGGGTTTAAAATTCGAAAATATCGAGAGAGAACAGAGAAAAAGCCTAAATTTTTCTCTGGGAAGGAGGTCCAAGATTTTGATGCTAGAGGGGTGGACCCTACCCTATTGCGCCCCTTTTTTCACCTATGATTAGCTTCCTCATATCACATACTCATTGCGCAATTTAGATATATTAGATAACTATATGGTTCGATATCAACCCTAAAAGTAAAATTGCTCTCATTTTCATCGTATACAACCCACCTGAAGAAAAAACGTGGAGCCTTCTATCTAGCTTTTAAATTTCAATCCTTCTAGAAAAAATCTAGGGGGCTCCTCTATCAATTTTTTAATGTGCGACTCTTTGCTCCTTTAATTTTCAAATTTTAGTTACTTTTTGACACTAAAATTACAATTTTTGGTTGATTTAGGCGCTCGTGTTTGGCTATTGATTGGTTTCGTGTTGGGTTTCGGCGCTCTGATTGCTTCCATATGGATCCTGTTCCAAGAATTTGTGGTTCCAACTGGAAAATATCACAGTGCTCAAGAGTTGGGAGTGGCTCTTTTCCTGCAGAACTTTTTAATTTTTATCGCATCATTGGTATATAAATTTGGCAGAACGGAAGACCTTTGGGGCTAATTCAACTATTTAATTTTTTAGTTATAGAAGTTCTCAGAAAAGCAGCACTAAAGTTTAGTGGTAAAATAGTGTCTAAAGTGCAATAAAAAACTTAATTACGACACGAGCTATATACTTATTAAGTTTCTCCAGACAGCTTTCACTGCACATCAGTCAGCATCAGTAGTAAGCCGCTGGCACTGCAAAGCAAAAATTACTTTTTTACTTACATGATTTTTTTTTAATTGTAGAGTTTTATCCAAAATATTGAAACGCAGACCCGTGAACTGCCTCTTTTCCTCCCCCCCCCCCGAGTTTAACAAGAGGGAGAGACAGAGAAGCATTTGTTTACACCGAGGTTGTGCAAAAAAGAGGCCAAACAGAAGAAAAAAAAAGAAAAAAAGTAAAAAAAGCGAAATTTAAGTATCTATGATGGCTTAAATTTTGTTAAAATTGGTTTAAAAACTGCAAAAGTTTCGCAAAAATATTTCAAAAATGGCGCATGTTTTTTTAGTGTTTTGTTGGTTTTCGAGCGCCTCAGAAATAGCGTCCCGCTGTTCAGTGTATAGGACAGGAAAGGAGAGCGCAAAGCAGCGAAATGAACTTTAACCTTCATGGATTATGTTCGCGGCTAAGACGCAGAATGTAAATATGTCGCATGTGACGTTTTAGTTTAAAAAGGCGGCCGAGGCGCAAGAGTTTAACATTTAGCTGCACTCAAAAATTCACGTTTTAGACGCACTTTTAGATCCAAATATTTCCAAAGGATTATGATAGAGCAACACTGACACGCTCTTCTCTTCTTGTTTATTTGCATTTTATACGCGCTTTTATTCTTTTATTATCAAAAAGGTTAATACTGTTCCAGATACGCAGCAATCCAGATAAAGATAATCTTATATTACAATATTAGAATAAATATGATTAATATTATATACTTTAATTAATTATATATGCAAAATGTATTACTAAGTTACGACTTGTAAACATTGGTGGGCAAGGGGAGGGGGTTGTGAAGGGTATACCCCCTAAAAATCTCGAAATTGCCGACACACCCGACACCCCTAAAATTTGGGGTTATCCCGGACACCCCTGCTCCTAAAATCTGGGAGGTCGCAGTACTAAAAACGCTGAAAATATGGTATACCCCTCCCTCCCGAAATTTGGGAGGCTGCCCACCTATGCTTGTAAAAATTTGGAATTAAATCAGGATAAAGAATTAAAAAAAATAGTCCACCAACTACGATTCTTCTCTGTTTTAAGCAAAAAAAAAATAAATTACCAAAACGACCAAAAAACGTGAATTTGTTAAGATTCTGAAATCTGTATGGAGTGTTGAACTTCCACACTGTTAAAGAACTAAGTTTAATTCCAATCTAATCCAATACCATAACTTTCACTATTCATTGAATCAGTATAATGTTGTTAACAAACGTATTAGTTAATAAAGGTTGAAGGCTAAAACGTTTGAATTAAAATTATTTATTTGCTGTTTTTCGTGTGTAATTAGTGATCTGAGATCTTTAGTGGTCTGAGATCAAATCGTAACGTCATATGCTTTTTTGTGTAATTTTTACGTTGTTACAAGAATATAACAAAATTGTATATATATCATTAGGCGATTAGGCGATTATTGACCAGTTCTTCAACCTGACAATAACTTTCGCGTCGAAAATATTTTTGTTATATTTAATTTGATTAAAAAAACCACAGCAACCTAGTACAAATTTTATTTTTATAAAAATAGTGGTACCAGAACAATCACTGTGAGTCCATAATTGTTTATATTTTGTTTATTAATAGAAATTGTTGCTTATATTTTGTTTATTAATTTTGAAGCTAGCAAGAAACAATTGATAGATAGATAGATATGGTCAAGAATCGTCGTATTAATAATGACATTTTTTTAAGAAAATAAACATAAAATTTTAACATGACTTTACAGCTTACATTTCACACGACGATCGAAAAAAGATTAATAGTTGGGCTAAATAAGCTATAAAGAAACTAGCATACAATAATACTTTCTACTATACAATAATAATACAGTAATATTGTATTGTTCGTTAATACTTCGTGTCTAGTCTACCGCGTGCCAACCATGCGAAACATCACTTTTGGTACATGGTGTTTGGAATAGTAATTTTTTTTCAACTTTTTTATAAATACAAAATTTAAATTTTGGTAATACTATAATAACAACAAACAAAAAACACCAAAAATGTAAATCCGCAAGTAAAACATTTGCGTCAGGTGTTTTTCTGCACGTGATATTTTCTTAAAGAACGAGTGGTTACTTTACCGCCCCTCTATTTTCACCCTGATAGAATTTATCTTTAGTTTTATTATGCGTTCAGTTGAGTTGGCTTCATTTTGTTTTAATTCCCGATTTTTCACAAAATATACAAATATTAGTTAACTTTAGACCTTACAAAAAATTGAATTTTTGTTCCAAATTGAGTAATTTGATGAATAATTGTTACAATATGGTATTTAATCTTTAGTATTAAACAGTTTTTACTAAAAATTTTAAAAGATTTTATTGTTAAATAGTTGATTCAATACTCTAACTCATCGAGCACAGCTAAGTTTTATTTGCCCATAATCAACTGATATTCTTGTCAATAACTCGTTACCCGTTGAGAATTTAGTTTTTAATTTAATAATTTTTTCCATTTAATTTTGGCCCCCTGATAAATCGAGTAATATTAATTAAAAAGCAAAAAAGAAATAACATTTTGAAATGACGATTGTTGTTAAAGGTGCAGTATATTAAATCAGGTGTGTATTTTTTATTGCTGTTTAATTAATACTAATCGATGTATCAGGTCACACTGAAAAAAAAATTGTATTGCACAAAAAATAAATTCTCAACGGTTAATAAGTTATTAACGAGAATACCGCTTGGTTATTTCCATTGTGTTTTTTATACACCATTTTTCAAAATAAAACATTTGTACTAAACAGATAGTAACAAAACTTCATAGAATTCAAGCTAAGGTATCAAAAAGCGTAAATTTTAAATTTGGTTCAATTACGAAAAGTATTAGATGAATAATGCCATTTTAAAAATATCATATTCCAAAAATCATGTTTGGTTTATGGTGTGTTTTAGATGATTTTTGTAATTGCGAAATGTAAAACTTAAAGAAGTAAAATGTCTATTTTATAGGCAGATCACTTTTTTTTTAAAAATAAAATTTTAAATAGCTAACAAATACTACCAGAATAACAGCAAACAAAAACACACCAACTATAAATCACAAATTAATTTTTTTTTAAATGACAGTACTCGTTAAATACTCTTGAATTACACGAAATTTAAAACTAAAGGTTTTTGGTACCCAAGCATGATTTCTATTAAGTTTTGTTAATATCTGTCCAATAAAAAAGTTTTCTTTAAAAAAATGGGGTATAAAAAACAACATTGGTAATAACGAAGTAGTATTCTTGTTAATAGCTCGTTAACCGTTGGGAATTAATTTTTGATGTAATACAACTTTTTTCTCAGTGTGACCTTATACATCGATTAATATTAATTACAACGCAAAATAAAATACATGATTTAGTACACTGCACCTTTAACTACAACAGTGTTCTTTGTCATTTTGATGCGTTAGTAATACACAGTCACATATAATTACTAGTGATGTTCCCCGGAGCTTTGGAGCTCCGCCCTATTTTAGTACTAATTTCATGAATAATTAAAGAGTAATAACAAATTATTTTATCAAAAATTTTTTGTAAACTAATTTTTTTTCTGAAACTGATTAAAAACCATAAAAAACACCTAAATATGCAAGTACAAAAACTTAGAACATATTTCAAGATTAAATACGCTGGAAATCGCTCATTTAAGGGTTGGAGCTCCGGAACTCCATCCGCTTCAAATGGCTGAAGCTCCGGAGCATGATATTGGAGGATAGGGACATCACTAATAATCTATATATAAATAGACGTAATGTGTGTGTGTCTGTCTGTCTGTGTGTTCCCTAACTCCTCCCTAACCACTCAACGGATTAAGGTGAATGAGTTATCATTGGAAAGCTTTTACCCCAGGGAATGTCGTAAGGGGGGTGAAATTTTGAAACAACTTACAGGGATATCTGTATACTGGACAACGCGTTTTCACCAAAGGGGTGAGTGACTCTATGGAATTGGAAAAAAAGAACATGAAGATCTTTATGCCGGACACCGTTTTTTCACTAAAAGGGGGAATGACCTTTCTCCTCAAGCACAAAAGGGATTGGACTAAAAGAGATATCATTACAAAGTTTACATTGGGGGGAATATCATAAAAGGATTGAAATTTTAAAAAATTACATGGACATCTTTATACTGAACAACGCGTTTTCACCAAAGAATCCATGAATTTTGGAACTTAAAAAAATTTTGTCTTCGAATTAGCTCAAACTTATTGGTAAGAGTAAATAGCCAATGTAAAGCCAGAATATCATGTTTTTGGAAAAATGAACATGGGCGTTTTTATGTTGGACAACGTTTTTTTACTAAAAGGGGGAATGACCTTTCCCCTGAACAACAAAAGAGATTGGGCTAAATGAGATATCATTTGCAAAGCTTTGAGGGGAACATCATAAAATGTTTGAAATTTAAAACAAAATTACATGGACATCTTTAGACTGGACAACGCATTTTCACAAAAGGGGAGCCTATGGATTTTGGAAGTTAAAAAAATTTTTGTCTTTGAATTGGCTCAACCTTATTGTTAAGAGTAATTAGCCAATGTAAAGCTAGAATATCATGTTTTTGTTAAAATGAACATGAACATATTTATGCTGGACAACGTTTTTTCACTGAAAGAGGAAATGACGTTTCTCCTCAACAGCAAAAGGGATTGGGCAACAAAAGATATATCATTGCAAAGCTTACATTCCAAAGAATGCCATAAAAGGGTTGAATCTTTGAAAAAATAAATAACAAGGACATTTTTGTGCTGAACAACGCATTTTCACCAAAAGGGGACTCTGCTCCCCAACTCCAAAACGGATTGGGCTAAATAAGGTGTCATTGCAAGGCTAACAGTCTGGGGAATGTCATAAATGGGTTAAAATATAAAAAAATACATGGACATCTTTATGCTGGACAACATTTTTTTACCAAAGAGGGAAGGATCTTCCTCCCCAAGCACAAAATAAATTTGGGTAAATAAGATAATATGGGAAACCTTATAGTTCAGGGAGCATCGCAAGGGAGTTGAAATCAATAAAAAATTATATGGACACTTTTACGCTGGACAAGCATTTTCACCAAAGTAGGAAGGACCCTTCTCCCGAATGACAAAACGGATTGGGCTAAATGAGATATTATTGCACAGCTTACAGTGACGGGAATGTCATAGAAGGGTTGAATTTTAAAAAAATATTAGTAAATAAATATAAAAAATATAGGAAAAATTATTTGTCAGCCGTATGGCTGACACGGGCTACTTGTTACCATAAATATACAGAGTAAATTCTGTTCAAAAATAATTAAGACTGGCGACAAAACCTTAACATTTGAACTTTAAGTTTATCTCAAAATCAATGCAGCAGATTTATACGATGCTTATATCAGTGTGAAGCTTAAACTTTTTGCTATTTGCTTAAACTAAAAAAGTGATATTTATCAATGACACCTTCACTACCGCCAATACCGTGAAAAAACTTGGACGTTACAAAAACAAAATTTTTTTATTAGTGAGAGATGAGAAATGCTGCTTTGTGTGGTATGCTGTTAAAACAAGTTTTCCAAGTATTTCCTTAAAATTGAGGATAATTAGAACAATGACTTTTGTTATCACGGTTTCAATGCGTTTTCGCGTTTTTTCACAGGTCCCGGTTTCAATTTGGACACTTGATGCTCTAGGTGTCCGCCACACTTTCAAAAGTGATGCACTATTTTTGAGGGGTTTTCTAATAACCAAAAATTTTGGGGATTACCAGAAAGTGCCACAAAAAGTACGGACCCTGGTTTTAAAAATCCACCTTAGGCCACAAAAAGTGCGAACCCTGGTTTTAAAAATCCATCTATATAGAAGTGAAAAGTGAAAACCACAGCCAAAAGCAGAATCCAACCTAAAAAATGTCATAAAACCAACAAAAAAAATGTTAAAATAAAGTTATTTTAACAGCGTGCTAACATGGTACCTAGTTAAAATGATTTTTTAAAATTTTTTAAACCAACAAAATATTTTTAAAACGAAGCTATTTTAACAACGTGCTAACATGGTACCTAGTTAAGATGGTTTTAGTCAACTATGGGTCTTGGGCCGATCCATTGAACGCTTGTGAGCTGCGTGCTATTTTAGAAAGTTGTTTAAAAGGGCAAGCACTAAAAGACACCTACTCACCTACTACACCGACGCACCAACGGGACCGAGCACGGACCGACCGAAGGGTGAAAGCCTCTGTGGATCCTGGACTATAGACCTTAGTTTTCCTAAGCAACCTAAGCAAAACCTCAAAATCAAACAAAACATTATATTTAGCTTGATTTTAAGGTTTTGCTTAGGTTGCTTAGGGAAACTAAGGTCTAAATTTTAGTAACAAGAGAGGCTTTCGCCCCTCGGTCGGTGTAGTCAGTGCGTCGGTGTAGTAGGTGTAGTAGGTGTCTTTTAGTGCTTGCCTTTAAAAGTCTTGGCAATGTTTTGATTTTCTGATTTTTTTTTCGAGAAATCTCAGTGTATTCTTTGGTCCAATATGATAACTTGATATATTAATATTTTTATTGAATTTTGTTTTAAAATCAAGCTTAACAAGAAAACAAAATCCGTAACTATAATGGTTAAGGCTTTATTCTTCGATTAAAAAATTATGCATAAAAATATTAATTGATCTACTTTAAAAAAGTAGTTTTCAAAATTTTCAGCAACAATTAAAACATTATTTTCGATTACAAACAAATATGCATAAAATATTAATTAATCAAATTTAAAAAAAACAGTCTTTAAGATTTTTCAACAAAAATGTAAACATTGTCAAGAACTATAAAAACAACGTGCTAACTTAGCATATTATGGTTTACCGCGTTTAGTGGACTAGCCCCATTAACACAAAACTTACAATTTTTTGTAGCACAAGACTTACAGTTTAAACACGCTGGTCAAAATGCTGTGTTCTCAACGGAAGTAATTCTATAGCAAAAAAAGAACCCGCCAGATGTTATCCAAATAGTGTGTTTAATATGCCGTCGCACTCGAGCTATTTGTTTAAAAAGAGCGCCTGCATTTCGTTTAATAGCGTGCTTGCCTTCGCATAGTCATATTCGCGCCTGCCTTTTTGAAGCCCTGTTTCATAAACACTGAATTCCCCCCTGACGGCCTTAAGGTCTCTCCGGACAGTTTTCTTAAGTATGGAAAATCGCGATTTTTGGCATACGAGATCTCGTGAAATACAATAATATTTCACTAAAAAATTTATATGAGTGTTAAAAAGGCAGAAATATCACGATTATAAAGTGAACATTTATTATATTATTGTAAGTAATTGAAATAATTGATATTAAAAATCAAATTGCAATGAAATTTTTTTAAAACCCTTACAAATATTTACTGAACACTATTTATTAAAAAAAATACTTCCAATAGAGAGACACCGTTACCCTTTTTCACTTACGTAAAATTAAATTGAATACTGTTGTATTTATGGTTTAATATACAATTTTCCGTGAAAAATGGGGGTTGATTTTTCCAAAATTTCGGTGAAACTTCGATTTAATTTAATTTGGTAAAATTTAAAGCTCCAGATAGTATATTTCTATGGAAATTTATAATTTTTGGAAGGCCATAACATCTTTTGTATTTTTTAACGCATTATAATAGTTCTGTCGTGCGTCGTGCGTTTTATTGACTTTTTTCAGAAGGGTGGTTTATAAATCGCTTTTAGAGCTCCTCATTCCATGGTAGCAGTGGCATAGTCGGTTAGCGCGTCGTCTAATTTTTTGAAAAATCCCGAGATCGATTCCCACATAAAACATATTTGGCCACAATTTTTTTTTGATTTTAATAATGTTTTTTTTTATTTTTTTAAAATTTTAAAAATTTATTTAACATAAATTCAAAACATATCATTATTGTAATCAGGATTTGTTGCCTGCTTTTCGCCAATTAGTCAAATTTTCGTCATTTGAATATCTTAAAATATTATAATACTCTATAAGTATAACAATTCAAAAGTAAATTGTGTGTAAATAAAAATGGGTAATTTTTGCACTTTATTGCAATTGGTTTACTACTGAACGCTCTGCAATAAAAACTGTCCGGAGAGACCTTAAGCGCCAAGTATAACATCTGCTCCTCTCACTTTCATTCCCACGGAGAAAAGACATAGCGGCCAATCACGAATACTACTTGACGTTTTGAGGGTATTTAAAATTCTGACGTGAAAAATGTGATTTTGTCATTGTAAATTACGCTAGAATTTTGTAGCGGCTTTTGATTTTGTAAATTTATTATTTAGCAGATATTACTGTAGACTCAACTTCAAGACCCATTTTTCCAATTAAATTGAGAAATGGGGGTTGAAGCAGAGTCTACAGTAATATTTGCTAAATAAAAAATTTGTAAATGACGCTCATAAAATCATCAATTATCATAATAGAACTTACGGGCAATATTAAACATGCGCTGTAAATCTTAGTTTTTCTAAAGTACCTACAAAAAAACTTAAAGTCAAACTAAATTTATATAATAACATCATGGGTGGCGCGGGAGCGCAACAGGGCCATTTTGCCCCGCGGCGCCGCGCCAACCATTATCAACAATAATTTGACAAGCGCGAAATCGCCACTTTTTAAAATTTATAGTGGTTTCTTACATATATACAAATATAACTGAAAAAATTATTAATATATAAAAAATAGAAAAAAATATATTCTAACTGAAAAAATGGCGATTTCGTGCTTGTTGAAGATTAATGTGAATATAAATTTTCAGTTGACATTTCATCAGACTAAAGAAAAAATGCAACAGTGTAATTAGTAATTAACTGTGTAATTAGCTCAACGTGTAAACAAATCATTATCGTAGAATTTTTTTTCAGTGGCCAGGCCAAACCAAATGCAAATTCCCATGATTCACAGACTCCATCTCAGACTAGACCACATCTTTTCTGTCTAAACATACGCCCTGGAAAAAAATCGCCCCTTTTTCCTGCTCTATTCTTAGAGCATTTTTCAAGGCTAGTTTATAATAACATAATGGGTGGCGCGAAAGCGCCACGCGGTTTAGACCCGCGGCGCCGCGTCAACCATTATCAGCAATCTTTGACAAGCACGAAATCGCCACTTGTTCAAATTTACAGTTGTTTCTTACACATACAAATATAACCTTCTAATTGAAAAAGTAGTGATTTCGTGCTTTGTCAAAGATTGCTGTATAAATTTTTCAATTGACGTTTCATCAGACTAAAAAAAATGCAACAGAGCTGTATGATTAAAGATAAATTCTATCAAGGTGAAAATAAATGAGTGGTAAAGTAACCACTCGTTTTTTGAGAAAATATCACGTGCAGATAAACACATGACGCAACTAAATAATGAATGGTTGCATAACCGCTGAAGACTTTTTTTTAATTTTTCTCGCTCACAGGCTTATTGTTTATTTCTTCCTGGCGGAGAGCGGTTATGCCCTTAATTTCAGCCTTGAAGATTTTAACTTTAGTTCAATGTATAAACGGGTCATTATAATATGGTAAAAATTTTTACTCAGTAGGCAGCTTCCCAAACCGAATTTCATATAATCAATGTAAATTTCCTATTGTCCACATAATGTCAATCTCAGACTAAAGCTAAAGTCTTCCAGGTTGAAATTAAGGGCGTAACCGCTTGCCGTCAGGAAGAAATAAACATTAAACGCATGAGCAATAAAAAATTTAAAAAAGTTTTCAGCGGTTATGTAACCAAATATTATTAAGTTGCGCCATGTGTTTCTCTACACGTGATAATTCTCACAGAACGAGTGGTTACTTTACCACCCATCTATTATCTTTAGTCCACATCTTTTCTGTCTAAACATACGCCCAGAGAAAAGTCGCGCCTTTTCCCTGCTTTATTTTTAGAGCATTTTTCAAGGCTAGTTTATAATAACATCATGGGTGGCGTGGAAGCGCCACGGGGCTATTTAGCCCCGCGGCGTCGCGACAACCATTATCAGAGAACGTGGGTAAATTTTGAAATTCAGAACCTTCTCCTCCTTCTTTTCTTCTTCTGCTTCTTTTTCTTATTATCATTATTCCAACGCTCAATTTTTAAAATCGATATTCCTCCTTCGTTACTGATTGATCAAGGCTCATTGGAAAGAAGAAAGAATTACGCAGCTTTCTTATGAACCACTTTTTTTATTTAGATCCTTGTTATCGATTTATTGATCAAATAAAAAATTAAAAAAATTAGCAAAATAGAAACTCCAGACCGCACAATAAAAACCTTCGGTAACAATAAGGATTGTACAGAATAGACAACCGGCAGCTCCTCATAGAAACTGCATAAAAGCAGAAGCAGTTCTCGGTTTCTAATTGGAGGCAGAAACTGCACCAGTTCCCAGCGCCATCTACTTCAACCGCGCGGTAAACATCAAAAACAATAAAGTACTTTCTTTAACTCTTGCATTACTGGTGAAAAAATTAATTTAAAGTTTTATTTCAAAACGAATTACAAATATCGGTGGCGCGTAAACGCCATGCAGCGGTTCTTAGCCCCACAGCCCCGCGTCCACTATAATTAGAGAACGTTGAAAAAATTTTGTAATTTATGTTCATCTTCTTCTACTTATTATTATAACGCTCACATCTTAAAATCACGCGGCGGTTTAGCCCCGCGGCACCGCCTTAACTATATAACTAAAGAACGTGCGCAAATTTTTTCATCAATGTTTATCTTTTTCTTCATCCTATTTTTAATTTTAAAAAATTTAATTGAATTTTTGGTGGTGCAAAAGCACCACACGGCGATTTAGCCCCATTGCACCGTGCCAAACATAATTAAACAACGTGGGTAAATTTTGTAATTTATGTTCTTCTTCTCCTTATTATTAATATATTTTTTAAACGCTATATCTTAAAACCGACATTCCACCGTCGTTACTTACTGATTGATCAGAAATAAACATGGGCTTTTTAAAAAGGGGAGAAAATCGCGCAAAAATTATTTTAGGGACCACTTTTTTTATTGTCCAAATTCAATATTTAAATTGTTGACAACAAAATATAAATTCATATTAAAGAATTGAGCACTATTATAATTTTATGTTATTGCGTAGCTAAGACTTCAATTTTTTTACATTTAATTTTAAAATTCAATTTATCAAAAATAAATAAAGAATTGATAATGTCAACAAAGTTTTTCGGTTGCCTTACATTACGCCGACGACAATTCGCCGCCGACTATTTCGCCGACGACTTTTACGCCGATAATCATTTCACCCCCGGACCATTTGGCCGATGCTACGTTTCGCCGACGCAGATTCAAAAAATGTTTCTAATTACATGGATATAATTTTAAAACAAGAATTTTTGCACGAAATTAGTAGAAAACATGATTTTCTTCAAAAAACATATATTTTTGTTTATTTTAAAACTATTACACAATAAAATCAGCAAATTTAAATTTTAATAAAATTGTGATTGATAAAAAAATTATTTTCCTTTTACAACAATTGTTTTTCTTTGCTTTAAGAAAGTTTAAATAATTTTCTTTGCTTTAAGAAAGTTTAAATAAATATTGATTAATTTGAAATTGCTAAACAAGCCTTTAATGTTATTTTCAAAAATATTATTTAATTTGATTGTACATTTCGTGCTTTTCTTCAATGCGACGTTTCGCCGACCCGTTTTGAAAAAATGTATCTAAATATTTTAAAATATTAAAAAAACGATGGATTTTAAAGAAATAAAGTAAATTGAAACAAATTTTTATCCTTAAAAACATATTTTTTATGTTTGTGTAAATATTTTTATATAGTGTTTGATAACTAAAAATCATTTTAACAAATTGTTTTACTTTTGTGGATTTAATTCGCATGACTTAAATCTGGAAAATATTACTTCCGATACGATCGACTAATTATTTCGCATTGATTTTTTTAGGTTTTGTGTGTTCATCATATGGCCCTTTAGTACACAACTACACAACCCAAATCTATTATTTTTATTTTCAAACTTATTATTTTGTTGCTAATAAAACTTACTTTTTTTTAAAAATGCCCTTACAGATTATTTAACTTGTAAATAATATATTGCTTAAAAGATAATTGTGCTCAATAATATTATATAATTTTTTTATTAAAATTTTAAATAAATAAATGTTTTTTCTCGAAATGTTTAAATATTTATGATTAAAACAGCTAAAAAATATAAGATTATACCGTTTATGAAATCATGGATGTTTTAAAAACTAATATTTGGCATTGTAATTGGAGGCTATAATATTTAACATGAAATACGTGACTCATAATTTTTATTGTGAAAAATGCAACCAACAAGCTAACATGTTTGACAAGCAGACAAATTTTAATTTTAAAACAATAATAAAAATTTGCGTTTTTACCGAAATTAGGTCTTGGCAATATAAATTATTATATTCACATATTACCTCTTTGGGATCTTTTCGTGCAAAAACCACTCTAAATCCGCAGAAGGTATTGCGCGTCAGTGCTTCAACATGTTTCACTCCGCGCCCCGTCTCCTCCCACGCGAAGTTTAACACCCTCAGCATTGACGTAGAATACATTGTGCGGATTTCTGCATGGCAGCATGGCTTGTCTTGTCTGCATGGCATAATGATTTAAAGTATACAAGATATAGTTTCCAAAACAGAATAAGTCAAACAAGGTACAAAACTGATGGAAACATGACTGTTTATAACCACTCATATTGTTTTTAAAAATGCGATTATGTGTCACAATGAATATTTAATAATTGTGTCTGTGATTTGTTTTAGTTAGATAGGATTTAACCACGATACATTAAGTCACTTTCCATTGATTTATTATTGAGTGTGTCCCATTCTGTCGTAACAATGCTAATAAATAGTTGTAGCTGTGATGTATTTTATTTGGGCGAATATATTATGCAAATATATATCAAAAATGAATTTTCACAATTATGTCGTCAAAAAAAACTTCATTATTTGTCCTTTTTCTGTTTTTTGACCTTTTTTATAGTGACTCCGGCACTGGGCTATAATGTAAACGAAAAATATGAGTTCTCTTGATAATATTAAAACTGTTAATAGAGTATATTAACAGTTTTATTATTGTTAACATATGTTATTGCGCAGCTAAAACTATAGTTTATTAGATACTTTTTTTAATTTGATTCAAAAAGTGGTGGACTAGCCTTGAAAAATGTTCTAAGAGTAGAGCAGAAAAAAGGGGCGATTTGTCCCCGGGTGTATGTTTAGACAGAAAAGATGTGGACTAGTCTGAGATGGACTCTATGTGAACCATAGGAAATTTGCATTTGGTTTGGCCAGCTGCCCACTGAAAAAAAATTCTACCATATGATAATGATTTGTTTACACGTTGAGCTAATTACACAGCATTTTGTTCTTTAGTCTGATGAAATGTCAACCGAAAAAATCATACTCACAGCAATCTTTGAGAAGCGCGAAATCGCCACTTTTTCAAATTTATAGTTGTTTTTTTACACATATAAATATAATCTTCTAATTGAAAAAATAGCGATTTCGCGCTTGTCAAAGATTGCTTTAAGTATGAATTTTCAGTTGAAATTTTATCAGATTAAAGAAAAAATGCAACAGTGGTGTATAATTAGCTCATTGTGTAAACAAATCATTATCATATGGCAGAATTTTTTTTTTCGGTGGGCAGGCCAAACCAAATGCAAATACCTATGTTTCACATAGATTCCATTTCAGACTAAAAACGAATTTTATCAGCGTGAAAACAGCTGGGTAATAAAGTAACCACTCGTTTTAAAACCCTACAAGTAAATATCACGTGTAGAAAAACACCTGACGCAACTTAATAATAATTGGTTACATCATCGCTGCCAATTTTTTTTATTAATTTTATTCTATCGCGCGTTTATTCTTCTTTTCTTCCTGACGGCGAGAGGTTACGCCCTTAATTTCAGCCTGAAGGATTTTAACTTTAGTCAACATCTTTTCTGTCTAAACATAAAACGTCCGGGGAAAATCGCCCCTTTTTCCTGCTCTACTCTTTAAGAAAACATATCAAATATTGAGCAATTAAAAATATTTATTTATTGTTTTATATTTTTTTATTGGAAGCGGTTGTTTTATTTGTTACTAGAAATTATTTGATAGAAAGTGATTTTATCATTGGCAGAAAACGGTAAAAACTTTATTAATTCAATTCTAAACGCAAAAGGTCTAAAGTATTTTACTTTAAGTGTTTCAAATATTTACGATTTTATTGATAAATATAATATATGCTGATTTTTTGATGTTGATTTCAAAAATCATGAAATTTTTTCAAAACTACCGGTTTTGAAATAGTGAAAGAGAAATAGTTTTTTTTATTTTAAGCTGAATTTTATGTCATTGCGAATAAACATGAAATTTTAATGTTGGTATATATTTTGAAACAGTTAAGTCAGTTTATAAATTAATATAAACCTGATTTTGGGTGTTAATTTAAAAAATCGCCAGGAAATAAGCTTTTAAAAACAACCGTGTCATAATTCTAAACCTAAGCTCTAAACCATAAACCTACACCAAGTTTGAGCAATCAAAACTCATAGGATTTTTGCATTTTAATAGCTATATCCCTCTTTAATAGCCATGCGAAACTGAACTCATTTCTATAAGATCCAGCAACCAGGTGGTACCCACAAATCCGTTGGTTGCTGCCCGAAACTCAGCAGGGTCCTGCTTTCTCAATGACCTTTTGACTGTTGTCGTACGTTTTATCCTTCACCCGTTAATTTTTTTTGACTTTCCTTTGTTGGTCACCTATTTTTATTATATAGGAAAACAAAACCAAAGAGGTATAAAAAAATGAAAAAAATTTTTTAACAACATACATTGCTCGCAGGTATATTTGTTTTATTTTAGCTTCCGACTGTCTAATAAAAGGAAAGTTTCTTACGAGATGGGGCATACCCTAATTAGGACAACCAAAAACCCCAATCAAGGCGCTTTACAATTAAGTCCATTGGTCCTTAATTAGGGCGCGCTTACTTGGGGTGAACCCGTGTAAGGCGTGCCCCAATTGTAGTTTTTAATTGTGTTTGAGTTGAGCAATATAGTTAAATATTCTTTTTATCGTGTTATGTTATATTTTTAAATCAGGTACATTTTTTTAGCCGCTGCAATGTCATCAACTTCCCGTTACTCAGTTCCGGATGATCGTGAGAAAGCTTTCAGGTATTATAACTTTCAGAATTAAACATTAATTGGGTAGGGTGGGAACACAAAATTATTTAGCCCGCAGCACTGTGCCGATAATTATTGGAAACTCGGTAAATTATGTTTAAATTTGAACGCTCATTATATTTTAACGTTTTACTTTATTTATTTTTTTAAGATTAAACCAACTCACACCTGGGGTCGGTTGCACAAAACGTTTAAGGATGATTATTCACTTAAGTTTGAACTTAAGTGGTGCAAAAAAGCAAATTTACCTCAAGTGCGTTGCATAAACAGTTTCACTTAAACGTCTACCTTAAGTTTCCCTTAAATCCCAAGGGTGGTTAAGAGGACCCTAAGACTTTAAGGGGAACAGTTAAAATAGAGCTGGTGCGTTATTAATAAGATTATAAATTGTTTTAAGAACAATTACAAAGTTTAAAATAATTTTAAGGTTTCATGTACACGTAGTAACTAATTAATTTTTACAATAAAACGAATATCGTTCTTATATTTAATAAATTATTTCAGCATTATCCTCATTAATTGATAAAACACTCACAAAACATTATCTTCATTAATTGACCAAAGTCTTCTCCTCGTCTTAGCTGCTTAATTTGTTTGTTTATTTTAATAAAATTTAAAATTTTTCAGCACACTAAATTTAAAATTGGGTAAAAAATACATTCATTTTTGATTTTTAAGTGGTTTTGTCAAAAAATCTAATAACTAAAGCCAAAAACCACAAAAAAATTCCTAATTTTAAATAAAAAAATGAAAATAAGTTGTCGATTTACGATTACTTGGTTAAACAAAGTAATTTCTCAAGCATTTTAATATAGATTTTATTTATTTAAACTGTGTTAATATCAATGTTTGCATTTTTTATGTGTTTTAACTTATTTTTGCAGCATTATTTAGTTTTAAACGTTAACAAAAATTCCCTTACGTTAAAATCTGCATATACGTCATGATCGACCGCACAATTTGTCAGATCACAAAATCGTGATTATCAATCGATTCTGCGTTGTCAGTTGTATATATGTTCTAAATTTCAACTTATATAAAATTGATTCGGCCAAGTTATAATTGTTTTAAATAAAATTTGCATATACGTCATGATTGACCGCACAATTTGTCAGATCACAAAATCGTAAATATCAGTTGATTCTGCGTTGTTAGTTATATATATGTTCCGAATTTCAATTTATATAGAGTTGATTCGGTGGAGTTATAATTGGTTTAAATAAAATTTTCATATGCGTGATGATCGACTGCACAATTTGTCAGATCCTAAAATTTGATTATCATTCGATTCTGCGTTATTAGTTATATATATGTTTCAAATTTCAATTTATATAGAGTTGATTCGGTGGAGTTATAATTGGTTTAAATAAAATTTGCATATACGTGATAATCGACCGCACAATTTGTCAGATCCTAAAATCTGATTATCATTCGATTTTGCGTTATCAGTTATATATATGTTCCAAATTTCAATTTATATAGAATTAATTCGGCCGAGTTTACTGGTTTTAAATAAAATTTTCATATACATCATGACCCACCGCACAATTTTTCAGATCACAAATTGTGATTATTAATCGATTCTGCGTTGTCAGTTTAGTTGTACATATGCTCCAAATTTTAACTTATATAAATTTGATTCGACCGAGTTATAATTGTTTTAAATAAAATTTGCATATACATCATGATCGACCGCACAATTTGTCCGATCACAAAATCGTGATTATCAATCAATTCTGCGTTGACAGTTGTATGTATGTTTAAATTTTAACTTATGTATAGTTGATTTGGTCGAGTAAAATCAAAAAAAAGCGTTAGAAAGTTACTCACTCACTTACATCCGGCGGCCCACGCCGCCGGAATTAGCATTTGTATAAACCACTATGAATGTCTATTGTTTTTTCATTGTTAACAATTAGTGTTTTGATTTTTTATTGTATTTGTTTGGTCCTTTTAAAAAATTTAAAGATTGAACGTCGAAGCTCCAACAGTTGTCATATCAGTTGCCAATTATGGTCCAAAATTAAAATCAATTCAGGTCAATACTCCGTCGGAAAATGACATGTCACAGGAATTTGAGGTAAGGATTGTTTTAAATATAAGTATTAGCAGAACATATACCGAAGAATATTCATGTAAAATTATCGTTTATGTCAAATTATAAAAAAAATTAATTTTTCTAACAATATGATTTCTTGAAAAAAGTACCATTTTATTGTAAATAGGGTAGCTGACTTCATTTCAGCCACCTTTTTTATTTTTTTTTATACTTTTTTCTGGCTCTTCTAATCGAGCCAGGATTTGGTTTAAAAATCAAACGACAGCTATTTTTGTTATTCCAGTGCAAAATTTTAAAATTTCTGTTACACTTAAAAATCAGTGGAGGTTTAAACTTTTTTATACTGACCATGTTAGAGTGCGTGCCTTTAATTTCGGCCACCTAGAAAAAACTGGCTATAACTATTGCTTAAACGAACAATAAATATTTTTAAATATTGTAAATTTATCCTTAAGTATTGTTTTTGGTACATATAACTTAATTTTTTCCCATTTGCAAACTTTTATAGCTATAAGCAAGATTTTAAAAAATTATGTCAAAACCTTAAAAAACACAAGTTTTAATAACACGTGTTTTTGTTAAATTTTGATGTGAGAAAATATTTCAACATAAAATGGCTTTTAGTGCAGCCAGCCAACTTTAGAGAAAGCCTGGTAAAAATTTTATTCCAATCTATTAAATTTTTTTTATATTTTTAACCTAAAAATAACAAAAAACAATATCCGCCTATATTTCGGCCACTTTTTAGGTTTTAAACAAACAAAAACAAAAGCCTAAAACACAAAAAAACGATTACAATTATCAACTTTAGGGATAAAAAAGACGTTAAGTTAAGTTAAGTTAAGGAGTGGTCTAATTCCACACGAACCCTTTCCTATCTTTTATATTTATATTTGTTGCATCCCTCCGCCAAGAAAATAACCTGACTTTTTAAAGTGTTTCTATATATTTTTGAGAAATTTTTTCCGGTCTATTCATAATATAATACAAACTAGTAAATTATGTGTTATGTAACCCCACCCGTACAAATCGTGATGGTGCAAATCGTGTTAAACAGGTTCTTTCACGTGAATTTTAAGGTGGCCGAAATTAACGGAATCTTAAAATGCGCAGTTAGTTAAACGCATTGCAAAATGATTTTAAAGAAAATAGCAAAACATAAAAATTAACAATTTTGAGCCTTAAATAGAAGTTATTTTAAGGTAATATAGTGCTTCGTTTTAAATTTGATGCGTTTTATACACAAAACAAAAATCCAGAAAATCCACGTTTTGTATGAAAATGTTGATAATGCAGAATAACACAAATAAAAAACTTTTGCAACACCATTTTATTAACAATTCATCCAGCTACTTTTGTGCTATTTCTTTTGTGTTTTAAAAATAAGCCAATTTTCTAACACCCTAAATTCGTGGCCGAAATTAAGGCCTGGTCGAAATTAAGTCAGATCCCTAAATCGTTTCCTTACGCTTTTATATTCTGACACGCGTCTATAAAGTTTTTATAAACGTTACGTAAGTCGATCCTAATTAAAACAAAGTATCTAATGCATCATGCTTTTGTGTTCCAAAAAGTAGATTAAGCTAAATATGGTATTATTGAAAAGCTTATAGTCCGGGTATTGTTATGACTGGGTTGATTTTTTGAAAAAAGTTACATGGGTTTTTAAGATGTATCAAAACATTTTCGCCAAAAGGTGACTGTGGTTTTTGGAAGTTAGAAATTTTTATCTTGCTGAATTAATTGGAATTTATTCACTAGAGTATTAGTTGATGGAAAGCCAAAATATTATTTATTAGAATATCGTTATGGACATTTTTATACTGAACAACGCATTTTTACGAAAGAAATTTACCAAAGTAGCTCTGAAAAATATAATTTTTAAATTTTTAGTGCTAGTTCAATTTGCATTATTTTGTAAAATATTTATTTCTCGTTTATTAAACTATTTTTTAAAAAATATATAAAGAAAAGGATAAAAAATACAACAATTAATAATAAAAATCAAATCATATTAATAAAATCATAAATTAGTGGCTTACATTAAGGTATTGTTAAAATTAAGTCAGTTACCCAAATAAATAACACTTATAAGTGATTTACATCCTTTTTTTAATCCAAAATTGATATAAGATAAAACATACGTCTTAAGAAAAATATGCAATAAACATTTCCGAAACTAAATATGTATAATATATCAAGTATAATATATCAATTAAACGTAGCTGCTACAGTTTGTTCCTTGACTAATTTAGACACGCTCACATTACTTTCATGTGAACAATTTTTTTCGTTTTCACAGAACATCAGTAATTTTTAGAAAATTCAATGCGTCAGCATTAGTGCCAATTATAATTTATAAATCAAAGGTTAAGCCTGGTTCATACTTATGTAAAAACGTCCTTTGGACAAAGTCCAAAGGACGTTTTTACATTACGTTTATACGCTGTGTTTGTTCTTTGGACTCTGTCCAAAGGACGTTTTTACATAAGTATAAACCAGCCTTTAAGGTCTCTCCTTTTTCACTGCAAAGTGTTTAGTAGTAAACAATTTTGCAGTATATAGCAAAAAGTAATTTTTTACTTACATGAAATTATTTGTGAATTATTGCAGTTTTGGAGTGTTATAATATTTTAGAATATCCGAAAGACAGAAAATTCGACAAGTTGACAAAAAGCAGGGAAAAAATGATGTTTTTGTTTTTAATATATGTAAATAGCATTTAAAAATTATAAAAAATCTATAACAAATTTATTAAAATAAAAATTTGGTTTCATGACGATTCGACCTCCTTACCTCTGTGAAATTGACTACGCCTTAACTAATTGCACTACAACACGCACGTTAAACGAAGATATATAAACAAATACTCAATATTAAATCGAATCTTATTGGCTGATAAAGTGACGTCAGATTCTCGTGATTTGAGTGACTGTTTTTTAATGGAGGGCATTTTTTAATCCAACGAACAAATGTTGCAGCCACGTTGGGTTTAGCTATAGTTTTTTTCATAAACATAATTTAATATACGATTTGATGTGGTAAACATAAAAAACCCGTTAATTTTAGGTTCAACACGAAATTAAATCCGCTAGTGTGGTCTCCCTCAGATCTGAAACTAAAAAAAAGTTAAAGAAACAAAAGGTTATTATTTGTCACCCTTTAAATACTGAATCAGTTCCTAAAACAAAGGATTTAACCAGACATTTGTCTTCTATTACAAACTGGACCGGCGACTCTGCACAAATTATAACGAGACCCCGATTAGTTATGGATAAAAAAATACACAGTTTTCTCCCTAGCGAACCTGAAAATATGTTTATTGCAGTCAGCCAAAATTTGAAAAAACGGCCAGGTAGAAAGATTATTAAAGGTATCGTACCATTACGCCCATCTCTTCGCACAAAACTGATTCCTAAACCAGCGGCACCTTCTGCGCCTATTTTGATACCCAAAATGAAACAAGAGAATGGAGAGATGAAGCGACAGAAGCAGTTGGGGATTCGTTCTCCTTTGAGAGCGGCAAACTTGAAATATTCTTTCGACGGCTTGAAAATGAAAAACAGTAAAGTTCAAGATTTATCTTCGATTCTGTATACTCAACACATTGAAATTCAACAACGGAAATTGGGTGTCCATCAAAAACTACGAGAATTTGAAGGACGCATTCAGTTTGTGATAGAACCAGGTATTTATTAAACTAATGGGCTCAGTTATTTATCCTAATATTGATTTTGTTTTCAGTTGGTTTTGTTGTGGTTTTGTTTTAAATATATTTTAATTTTTAGATATCTTTAATTTTGGCAAGTTTAAAGTTTTTTATTTAGTTAGACCAGCTCATTTTATTGACACACTGAACATGTTTGAAAAGGACGAAGAACTTAATGAAAAAGGCTTTTGTATCGATGTACAGCAAATAGACTTAATAGACGGTTGGGAACTGACATTTCAAGAGGAATCAAAAACTACTAAAGGCACTCAAGTATCTAAATAAACTTTTTATACTTAAAATTTCGTAGCTGCAACTTTCACCTTTTCGCAACCACCAATAATAGCTTAGACTAAACAGTTGCTTGCTGTCGGAAAAATTGGTTAATCAACGTAATAGAAGTAGAAATCGTACCTCGGTGCTGTTCCAAACTTAATTAGGGAGTGCCCTAATTAGGATAGTAAAAGTTTCTAACAATATATGAAGTCACATATTATTTTTCTATTATTTATTTTTAAAATTATCAGCATGCATTTAATTAACACCGTTTGTTTCAAAATCGACCAAAGTCACATTAGAAATTATTTACATAAGCATGGTTTTGGCACGCAGCTGATTGATTTTTTCGTATGATGTTTATTTTAGTAATAATACATTCAGCAGTTTGCGCGGTTTTCCAACAAAACGATTCAAGTGCTTTGACAGTTATCCACTTTGCAACCAAACCGTATGCAAATTATTCCTTATGTGTCACACTGTTTCGCTTCCGGAAAAACTCAATGTGCAAGCGTTAATAAAAGGCGATTATCTTTCCCCTTTCCTTGTCCGGCCTATGGTATGGTGTAATGGATAGCACGCCAGAGTCGTCTTTAAAGATTACAGGTTCAATCCCTGTTTCGGCCAAATTTTTCAATAAATTTAGCTGTCTAAATTTTTTAGCGCCTGGTTAATTCCGCTTTTACTTTAGGTCGTTACACTTAGGGTTGGTTCATACTCATGTAAAAACGTCCTTTGGACAAGGTCCAAAGGACAAACACAGCGTATAAACCTATGTAAAAACGTCTTTTGGACTTTGTCCAAAGGACGTTTTTACATAAGTATGAACCAACCCTTATGTGACTTTGGTCCATTGTTGTTTTGTTTTAAAATATCTTTATTTCTTTATATTTCACAAATAATTCAAAACAAAACAAAATGGTGTTAATGCAACAAAACAATTATGTTATAAGTTTATCACGCTACAGGTAGGAGAGGAGGTAACGTTTTTGTTTTTCTTAGTATCATTGTGTGTATATTATACCCTTGTGTCCAGTACTCTAGTGCTCAATACTCTATTGCTTCTTCCCTTGTTGTCCTTGTAATTTATCGGTTTCAATTTCTTGTATATTTTAAGGTTAATCTGTCTGCAAAATCGAATGCTTATTATTCAGGAGAAGAAATTTTGCAAGAAATATCTCGCACTATCAATACAAGAACTGTTATGACGGCTTATGACGAAAAAAAGATTACGGTATTATTTTAATGATTTAAAACCAACAAAACATCAAAAGAAAAATAAAAATTTTTACTAAGTAATAAAAAAATTAAATTATAAAAATTTTCCAACGTTTAAAAAATATAGTTTTGTAAAAAAATTAATTGCGAAAATACACTTGAAAAATGAAATGATATATTATTTATTTACAAAAAAAACGAAAGAAACACCCGTAACAAAACCATTCAAAGAGCCGTAATATCACAATGAAACAAATAGAAACAATTTCTAAAAAAACTTATTGTTTAAAAACTAAAACATGTTTTATTATACATCGCAATAAATCTATTTTAAAAACAAATTTTACATACTATAATGGTTAGACTAAGATATCACCACCGTAAAACGAAGGTCTCATCGCGGTGTCACGACGGTTTTACCATTGTAAGGGGGAAAGACTATCAGCACGAACACGGGTTAATACAAAATAGTTGGATTCTAAACTCTGTTAAAAAAATTCAGACTAAAAAAAGTGTTTAAATAAACCTATCTCGCTAAGAAAACCTATATTTTTGTCTAAATCAACCCTTCCGTTAGCGAAATATGCTCAGCTAAAAACTTTTTACAATCAGTTATTTTTTAACAAAGTTTAGTCTAGAAGGGTGTATAATAATATTAATTAAAAATTAACTTTCTATGTCTTTTTTAAAAGTGCTTTTTTTATAAAGTAACGATTTTTTTACCTTAGTTGCTAACATAAATAGAAAAGGTGGTTTCGCAATTATCAAAAATGTTATAACTATGTTTCTTTAAATTATTTGTTGTTGCTGTTAAATTCAATTAGAAATTACAATTAAATGTTTTGATTCAATTGTACTTAATTTTCTTACGTCTTACCTACAAACATCATCTTAATTCAAAGTTTAAAAGTTTAATTTGTTTGGTACTTTCATTAAATATTTTTTTTCAGGAACACCATCAAGAATAAAAATGGAATAAAAATTAAATACTTGAAAAACGGAAAATAATGTGATTTTCAACTAATCAATATTTTCTACTAACAGTGGTCGTCGTAGCTTTATAAATATAAAAGCTTAGGATTTTTTTTCTTGACAATTTTTCCAGAAACCATAGAAAATAATATTTAAACGTAAAGTTTTTGAAATAACATTATGAAAAAAACACGCTCAACTCAATACGAAAATTAATCTTGAATCAAGGTTTGGCATCTGTATTTTTAAGATTTTTATTTCCAGACAATAGCTGATAAAATATGCTTAATTAAAGCTAAAATCTTTCAGGGGCCTGTTTCATAAAATACTGGTCTTCGTAAATTACAAGTCTATCAATAACTTTTTTTATTCTGAACCATTTGCGTTGAAATTTGAAATGAAAAAAGATTATATGCCATGTGCAAACTATTTAAAATTTCATGTACGTAGCTGTTGTGTGTTTAAAGTTATTCCAGTTTTAAACTTTGGCCACTTGTAATTTTTCACAAGTTCTCAAAAGAAAAATTTACCCTACTCCGAGTAGGGTTAAATTTACTTTACGATTTCACTTGATTTTTTACAAGTTTGTAAACAAACTTGAATACAAGTGAAAATACAAGTGAAAAATACAAGTAAAAAATACAAGTAAAAATACCATTGTAAATTTGAATTATTTTTTTTGTTGGTTTGTGGAGGTATATTAAAAAATCTATATATAAAAAAATATAAAAAATCTATATAAAAATTAAATATATTATTATTTATATTACTAATATTAAATTATATATTAAAAAATCTATATAAAAAACACATATAAAAACATCTTTTTATTTGTTTAAAATTTTACAAGTCAGTAATTTTAAAAACTTGTATTTTTCTCCATTTTACAAACTTGTAAAATTTACCAGTATTTTATGAAACAGGCCCCAGGCAGAAATTAAGGGCGTACCGTTCTCTTTCAAGAAGAAATAAAAAATAAACTCATAAGCCAAGAAAAATAAAAATTCGTGAGTGGTAAGTAATATAACCAACAAATATTGAATTGCGTCATGTGTTACTCTGCACGTGATATTTTCTTAGACAATTTCGTTTGGTTAGTTGATCACCATCACCCTAACAATTTTACACATATAATTTTTTTAGTCCAATTCATGAAGCTTACATTATGACTACTTTGCATTTCATACGGTGTTGTTTGAATTGCATAAGCATAACATGCGTGCAGCTTATTCGACGTTTAGTATAATGAGAATAGTATACGTTCTGTATTTTTTGTACGGTTTTCCAATCAAAAAATTAAGAAAGTCTATAGTTGCGAACGCATTTTTCGCTTCTAGGACACGATGGTACTGAACACGACGTTAGTGGACTGTGGACTGGACACGAAGGTGCTAAACACTAGGGCACTAGAGACGATGTTGTTGAGCTAAGAAAAAAAGCGCTTGTCACAAGTAATCTGTAAAATTATTAAAGGTGCAGTATATTAATTCATGTTGTATTTTATTTTGCGTTTTAATTAATATTAATCGATGTATTAGGTCACACTGAGAAAAAAATTGTATTACACCAAAAATTAATTTCCAACGGTTAACGAATTGTTAATAAGAATACTACTTGGTTATTTCCAATCTTGTTTTTTATGCACATTTTTTAAAGGAAAACATTTTTATTGGACGGATATTAATAAAACTTAATAGAAATCATGCTAGGGCAGCAAAAATCTTTAGTTATAAATTATATATATATATAATAAAATGGATAATTATATTTATATTAAATTATAAAAAACCATTATTGCGGGGGTAGCAAAAATCTTTAGTTATAAATTATGTATATTATAATTATTATATATATATATATATATATATATATATATATATATATATATATATATATATTATAAAATTTCAATTCAAAAAAGTATTAAATGAGTACTGTCATCTTCAAAAAATTTTGATTTGTGTTTTACATAGCTGGGGCCTGTTTAATAAAAACGTTTGTAAATTCTTATTTTACAATTCTTCGCCTATTTTTTGTAAAATACACGATAAAGGTTTTTCGACTTGTAATCCAGCGAGAGCATCTGCGCGCACTGCTCTGCGCTGATTAGTCGTAGCCACGTCATTTCATCTGCACTGACCGATCAATATTCGCCCTGTCGTATATCCTTTATCATGTAATTTACAAAAAATAGGCGGAGCTTTGTAAAATGAAAATTTACAAAGGTCTTTATGAAATAGGCCCCTGGGGCCGGTCCACTAAACGCGTGCTGACTAGGTGCTAAGTTAGCACGTTGTTTAAAACTCTTTACAATATTTTAATATTCGTGTTTTTTCTCAAGGTATCTTATGGGACTCTTTTTTTTAAATGGGATAAAATAATATTTACACGGTTTTATGTATATTTGTTTTAAATAAAAGCTAATAAAGCCTTAACCCCTATAGTATTGAGTTTTTCTAACCCTTAACTACGAGTTATTGCCTTATTAGCTTATATTTATAACAAATATATCAAAATTAATAAAATATCAATTTATGCCATGCAGACAAAGGGTTTTATAAAATTTCTCGAGAAAAAAACCCAGAAATTAAAACATTATCAAGAGTTTTAAACAACGTGCCAACTAGTCAGCACGCGTTTAGTGGACCGGCCCCTGGTGTGTTTTTTGGTGTGTTTTTATTAGCTATTCAAAATTTTGCTTAAAAAAAGTGAACTGCCTATAAAAAAGACATTTCATTTCTTTAAGTTTTACATTTTGAAATTATAAAAATCTTCTAAAACACACCATAAACCAAACAGCAAACATTATTTTCAGAATATGATATTTTTAAAATAAGATTATTCATCTAATACTTTTCGTAATTGAACCAAATTTAAAATTTAAGCTTTTTCGTACCTTAGCATACATTTTATGAAGTTTTGTTAATTTCCGTTTAGTAGAAATGTTTTGTTTTAGATAAACTGTATAAAAAATACACTGGAAATAAACAAGCTGTATTCTTGTTAATAACTTGTTAACCGTTGAAAATTAATTCTTGGAGCAATACAATTTTTTCCAGTGTGACCTGATACATCGATTAATATTAATTAAACAGCAATAAAAATTCACATGATTTAGTATACTGCACCTTTAAACTGCAAGAGCTGAATGAATTTATATTTTGAACGCAAAGACAGACGTTAAATGTTTCATTTCATCAAATTGTTTAATTCAATGGTCATCGAATTGTTTAGTCTAGTAAAGCAAAATCACAACAAGTTTTATTAAGAATACATAACAACAAATGTATCACTGTGTATTTTAATTTTTTCCCTATTTGTGCATCTGCTTTGCAGAAATTTAACCCCCGGGAGGTCAATATTAACCGCCCCTCCCCCCGGGGAAGGGGGGAGTTAAATCTTACCCCATTTTTAAGGCAAAAAAATCCGTCAAAACAAGCTAAAAAGACTTGTATTAATTGGAGAAAAACATAAAAATGTATAAAAATAAGTCCACAATTAACTAAAACTCACAAATTTACGCAAGAACAATCAGGAATAAAGGTCTTTTTATTTTCAATTTTAGAATTATTCACAAAAAAATATGCCAAGTTCAGGTTGTTTTGAAATAAATTTTGTTTATTTGCATTCAATTTTAACCTTTTATACAAACAAATATTTTAAGAATTCGAATTAGGCAAAAATATTAAAATTATGGTTGAATTATATCTGGCTGACGCTGAAAAGTAGAATGCAGACATAAAGGGACCAATTAAAATTGTGCGGTAATGACGTTTAAAAAAACAAATAAGAACGCAGATTTTTTTTTAATTCACCTTTTCACAAAATTAAAAAAAATTAACTAATTTTAGCCCTTAAAAAATTGCATTCAGGTTCGAAATTATTAATAAATGATTATTAAAATACAGCTTTTAGTCTTTGTTATTAATCCGCTTTAGTGAAAAATTTTGAATTTTGTTGTTAAATAGTCGATTCAATATTGCAAATATCGCCGTCAGCTAGATTTTATTTGTCTATAGGATTTTAAAATAGGTGTAAAATCAATAAAATTAAAAGGGAAAAAATAACGCTCGATTAGAAGGGGATTCGAGCCATGGACCTGGCAAAATACTTTCACTGGAACCACTGGGCTGTATCTGGGGCCGGTCCGCTAAACACGTGCTGACTAGGTGCTATGTTAGCAAGTTGTGTAAAACTCTGAATAATCTTTTAATTCTTGAGTTTTTTTTTTGAAAATTCTTTTAAAATTCTCTTTTAAATGGGATAAATTAGTATTTAAACAGTTTTATGCAGATTTGTCTAAAATAAAAGATAATAAAGCCGTAACCACTATTTTGGAGATTTGCTAACCTTTAACTACATGTAGGAGTTATTGCCTTATTAGCTTGTATTTATAACAAATATGCATAAACTTAGAGAAGAACAAAAACCCGTGATTTTTATGTTTTTTTAGTTTTATTATTTTGTTCGTCTGCAAATTTAGGAATGTTTAGCTAACTAACCTAACATTTTTTTGTTCAATAAAGTGTAAGCTTGCTATACCGATAAAGAGTTTTATAAGATTTGTCAAGAAAAAAAATCCAAAAATTAAAACGTTATCAAGAGTTTTAAACAAAGTGCTAACATAGCACCTATGTAGTCAGCACGCGTTTAGTGGACCGGCCGCTTGGTGTTACACAGTCGCTAAAAACTATATAAACTGTGTTTTAGCTATTGATTTGCCACGGGTAAATCGAAATCTAATAATTGCAAGGAAAACAAGAGATAAAACATTTATTGTATACATAAGACGATTTGTATTTCACGCAATCCATCAGTAATTACATCTAAAATAAATTATTACAAACTTACATAGGTATATGTCAGATATAACCTGGGCAGATTACAATAATAATAAAACTAAAAAAACATAAAAATCACGGGTTTTTGTCTTGCAAGTTTATGCATATTTGTTATAAATACAAGTTAATAAGGCAATAACTCCTACATGCAAGTTAAAAAAAGGTTAGCAAATCTCCAAAATAGTGGTTACGGCTTTATTATCTTTTATTTTAGACAAATCTGCATAAAACTGTTTAAATACTAATTTATACCATTTAAAAGAGAATTTTAAAAGAATTTTCAAAAAAAAAAATAAAGAAATAAAATATTATTCAGAGTTTTACACAACTTGCTAACATAGCACCTAGTCAGCACGTGTTTAGCGGACCGGCCCCAGATACAGCCCAGTGGTTCCAGTGAAAGTATTTTGCCAGGTCCATGGCTCGAATCCCCTTCTAATCGAGCGTTATTTTTTCCCTTTTAATTTTATTGATTTTACACCTATTTTAAAATCCTATAGACAAATAAAATCTAGCTGACGGCGATATTCTAAAATATTGAATCGACTATTTAACAACAAAATTCAAAATTTTTCACTAAAAGCGGATTAATAACAAAGACTAAAAGCTGTATTTTAATAATCATTTCATCGCAATAATTTCGAACCTGAATGCAATTTTTTAAGGGCTAAGTAAAATTAGTTAATTTTTTTTTCAATTTTTTTGTGAAAAGGTGAATTAAAAAAAATCTGCGTTCTTATTTGTTTTTTTAAACGTCATTACCGCACAATTTTAATTGGTCCCTTTATGTCTGCATTCGACTTTTTAGCGTCAGCCAAATATAATTCAACCATAATTTTAATATTTTTGCCTAATTCGAATTCTTAAAAATATTTGTTTGTATAAAAGGTTAAAATTGAATGCAAATAAACAAAATCTATTTCAAAACAACCTAAACTTGGCATATTTTTTTGTGAATAATTCTAAAAATTGAAAATAAAAAGACCTTTATTCCTGATTGTTCTTGCGTAAATTTGTGAGTTTTAGTTAATTGTGGACTTATTTCTATACATTTTTATGTTTTTCTCCAATTAATACAAGTCTTTTTAGCTCGCTTTGACGGATTTTTTTGCCTGAAAAATGGGGTAAAGATTCTTAGTTCCCCCCTTCCCCGGGGGGAGGGGTGGTTAATATTGACCTCCCGGGGGTTAAATTTCTGCAAAGCGATGCACAAATAGGGAAAAAATTAAATATACAATTAGCAATACGTAACTGAACGAGAAACTAC
>JASAMX010015841.1:0-14660 GCA_030248175.1 Microlaimidae sp. YZB2_3
TCAAACGGGCTCAAAAGCTAAAGCCTTGGCGTTCTCAACGCCTTCTAAAAAGTCTTTTTAAACCATAATGCTCAATTGCTCAATGTGCGCAAAGTGTAAACTATGCCTTTGTTCGCCGCAACGCGGTTTGTTACACTCGCCGTAAACGCTCATTAAAAATAAACGTTTTTGTGTAATCTATCGTATAACCTATTTATCTTTATAAGTAATTCAATCTGTCAACGCAGTACCTTATTCACAAAGCACGTAAACACGGCATATATTCCGTCTTTACAATTTAAGTTACAAAATACACTCCAAATTCATACTACAAGTCCCGCACGACACATATAAATCACGGAGCCCAAACCACTGGCCAAACCCTCTCCTTTTTCCCTCAACGAGTCATTAAAATTGCGCCAGTAATTTTAATGTTTCGTTGAAAACTAATCCCCACGACCAAACTTCCTTCAGTGCTTTATACAGTTCGTTACCCGCTTGGTAGCTCCATATTTTCCAAGCACACCCAAAGGTCTTAACGAACTTTTTGAAAACTCAAGCACTGCTTGGGTCGCTAAACGTCACTCCATCTAAAAATCCGTTGTCTCAAGGTTTCGCCCTTAACTACCCGGGTGAAGCTATCGAGCCCAGCAAGTTAGCCAAGCGTTTCCCCTTGCTGTAACCTTTTTGTAGAAGTCTGACCCCATCAGACTTCCCAAAATTCAGCTCTAAAAATTGCACTGGTATTTTTAATGTTCCATACCAGTCCCTTACCTTCCCCACCTTGATTTGCAGTCACGTTCTATATACTTCATTCTGGTTTCGAGCTGCAATCATTTTTGAAGAGAGCAAAACCTGCTTTGCTCTTATTTTTATGATCCAACACGGTAATGTTTCACCAAAATAACTATTGACCATTGGTATTTACCCAAATTGACTTGCAGGATTTGATCTTCGCAGCTTTCCGCTTACATGGCATTTCGTATCTGGAATCGTCAGCAGTGGAAGAGAACTTTTTGAAAAGGAATTCGCGAAGAATTCCTCCCCTTCTTAACCCGTCCTACCGTAGCCCAACTCGCTAAACTACTTGACCTCCCGGTCAAGAGGGTGTGTTGTGTGTTCCCCCGCTACGCAATAACAAACACAAAGGTCAAATACTTTGAAAACGTGCAGACTTCTTTGTTATATAATAATCGACTGAGCCAAAAATAAAAGGGGACGTACTGTATAAAGTGTGCTATTAAATACGATAAGGAATCCGTGTGTACCGGGCCGCAGGATCATCAACTTACCGGCTTGACCCCTGTTTGGCCCGCTACAATTGCTTGTGGCTCCAAGCTCCCAAAAATTTTCATGGCTCCAAGTTCCCTGCTTGTGGCCCTAAAGACCCCGCACCGCAGATAGAGTAACTTAAAGTCCATTTCAGGCTTAAATTAGTATAAGTTTCTCATTTCATAGGCGGAGTTCTAGCAACGGAGTTCACTTTGCTTTAAATTGCCAGAGCTTTGGAGCATGATATTGAAGCGTAGGAGTATCACTAGTACTGAGTAGCATCGGCCCTGTTTTATTCGAAATAAATAAACTTTAAAATAACTTTTTTATATTTCGTTTTGAAAGTTCCCAGACAGAAGTTACTAAGAAACAACAAAATGCTATACAACTTAAATTATTTTAATACTTAGATTACTTTTACAAAGCTCTGGTCGCAGCGAAAAAAGAGCCGCGGTGTTACCGCACTTAGTGAAAGGGCGTAGCATTTTTAAAGACAAAAAATTTAATTCAAATCCGCCATCGTGAATACGTATAAAAATCCTGAAATAATCCGAAGAAAAGTTCAAAATCTGGGCGGCTCGCTCCCTAAAGATGTGGACGAACTTGGCCCGGCTAAGTGGCCCCGGCCCGGCCCCGCTAAGTGGGCCCGGCCCGGCCCGGCCCGGCTAAGTGGGCCCGGCCTGGCCCGGCTAAGTGGGCCCGGCCCGGCCCGGCCCGGCCCGGCCCGGCCCGGCCCGGCCCGGCCCGGCCCGGCCCAGCCCGTTTACAACGCTAACCGGAAGAGCGGCTTGTTTGAGGTGAATTTTGTAGTATTCCGCGACGTAGACGTCTCGACTCATACCGAAATCCGACAGTTTTACTGTGACACCTGAAAACATTGCGGCGTTACTATATCTGACACAACCAGTCGCAATTAGTATAAAATCAACGTGACTCTGACTCATTTTGTTTAGATTAATTGTGTGTTAGTATATAAAAAGAGTCACAGTTACTAGTATTTTACGACGAATCTGACTCATCGGGTTATAGTAACGACAAGTGGCTATGAGGTAAAATTTGGGGAACATGGGAGCAAAGAAGATTAAAGAATAGCCCCTTGGGGCGGGTCCACTAAACGCGCGCTGACTAGGTGCTATCTTACCACGTTGTTTAAAACTCTTGTTAATGTTTTAATTTTTGGGTTTTTTCTTGAGAAAACTTATGGGAATCTTTCTTTAGATAGAATAATCTAATATTAAAAAAGCTTTATGCATATTTGTTTGAAATAAAATTTAATAAAGCCTTAAACCGTAGTTAGGAGTTTTACTAACCCGTAACTAGAGCTTATTGCTTTAATAGCTTGTATATACAGCAAATATGTATAAAATTAATAAAATATCAGTTTGTGCCATGTAAACAAAAAGTTCTGTTAGATTTTAAAAAAACCAGAAATTAAAACATTAACAAGACTTTTAAACAACGTGCTAAGATAGCACGTTGTCAGCACGCGTTCAGTGGACCCTCCCTTGGGGCTAAATTATGCTGACCCGTAAATGGAGTCTAGAAGGTATTCCGCCTGGAGTTAAAAGCTTTAGGTTTAACTAGAGTAGAAAATAAGACTGAAAAATTAAATGAACACCTAAATTGAAGCTAAAAATTAATCTCCAAGAGGCCTAAACCAAGCCCTAAACTCAAAAACTAAAAATAGAAAAAAGCACAAAAGTGAATGTTTTAAGGCTGCTTGAGATAGGCTTTAAAAATTAATGAAATATAGCAGAAAAATAAACAGCAATCCAAGATAATTGAAATATAGCAGAAAAATAAACCACACGTACTGAATTAAATATAGCAGAAAAATAAACCCACGTCATATATTTATAAAGTTATTGCAGGATATAAATTATAAACCTTTTGTTTCATGGAAAGAAATAATTATAAAACATAAAAAAACATTCTAAAATATATCCTTCGATCTTTCTTAATTTCTCCATTTTATAGCTCACAATACTGCTGTGTATTAATTTGCAAAAACCAAATGTCTTTGTATTTGAATGCTAACGAAAATATATTTAAATTCACTTTAAAATAAAATGTTAATTTTATAAGTTTAATATTTTATTTTGTTTAAAAGCGAGTATTTTTTTAATTTACTTAAAAGTTCAAAGTCAAAATAAAGTTTACTCCAACCAAAGTAGTAAATAATGCGTTTTTTAATCATTGTACAAAACAATCACAATTGTAAAAACCAAAAAATGTTCAAGTTTAAAAAATAATGCTTTGAAAGTGAGTCAACAGCAAACGAAAACAATGTCAATGCACGTGGAAGCAATACAAAAGTTGCATAAGTCAAAAAAAATTTGTTGGCTGATAAGGCCCATAGTTTTTTTACGTTAAAAACCGGTGCACTCTTGTTTTACCATTGACACGTTAATGTTGGGACCGGGACAATTCGCTCCCGCCAATTCGCTCCCGGACAATTCGCTCCCGGGACAATTCGCTCCCGGACAATTCGCTCCCGGGACAATTCGCTCCCGGGACAATTCGCTCCCGAGAGTTTTTATAAACGCAATCTTATCAAACCAACTTCATTAGGGACAATTCGCTCCCGGGAAAATGCGCTCCCGAAAGTTTTTATAAACGCAAATCTTATCAAACCTACTTCATTAGGGATAATTCGCTCCTTAGAGAATTCATTCCCAGCTCAATTCGCTACCGGCACTTTTAATAAACTCGATTCTTTTAAAGTAATTCATTCAGACGAAATTAATGATTTTTTAGCTATTGTTTGTAAAAATAATTAGTGATTTTGTACGAAGGAGTTAATTTGTCATATAAACTAACCTATATTTTGTTAGACTCACTTAAAAATAAATGAGCATATGCAATGCTTAGTTTTTGTGTGTTGTGTTGTAATTATAAAAACAATGTTTATTATATCCGACTAACAATTTTTATATTTCATTACTTAACCAGAAAATTTTCTTAAAAGGCACATAAGCAACGTTAAAAATATGAGAAACAACGCATTAAATTAACAATGAGATCATATGAATGCATTTAAATAAGACAACAGTTTTAATTTGATTTTGAAAAAACTACTAGCTAAACTAATGTTTAAAATGGTCAGTTTAAATTAGATAAACAATATTGATTTGTTAGTTTAAAGATATGCTTAGTTTTTATATATTATTATATTGTAATTATAAAAACAATGTTTATTATATCCATTAAAAATTTTTTTATTTTTATTTAATTTTAATTTTATTTTATTTTATTTTATTATTTAATCATTCGTTCGCAAAAACAGCCAACTTGCACCATATTAAAGTGATTTTAAAAACCAAACTATGAATTCATTCCGATGTAAACAAACATTAGTGGTGTTATCAGAATATGACATATTTTTTATTTATGGTTATCTGTATTTTTAACACTGAACAATTTTCTTTTTAAATTGAAGGGTTTTGACTGTCGTGTTTTTTATTTATGATTACCTGTATTTTTTTAATTTTATTAATTATTAGATATAAAACACAAGAAAATATAAAAATCTAAGAGCATCATTTTATTGCTAATTAAAACTAAACTTGAAAAATGCTCCAAGAATAGAGCAGGAAAAAGGGACGATTTCTCCCTGGGCGTATGTTCAGAGTTCAGACAGTAAAAAATGTTGACGAGTCTGAGAACTCCGTACTAACCCTCGGAAGTTTCAGCTTATTTCTGTGCAAACTTTGGTCAAATTTTATTTGGAACATTTTTTTAATTCAAAAAAATAGTCCTAAAAATGCGGATAAAATAATTTAAAGCATGTTTATTCGGCCACTTTTTTTATTTGGATAAGTTTTCTGATTTTTCCAATCGACCCGAATTTTGGTCTAAAAATCAAACGATAGCTATTTTTGTTATTCCAGTACAAAATTTTAAAATTTTTGTTACACTTCAAGATCAGTGAAGGTTTAAACTTTTTTTTTATGGTGGCTGAAATTAAGGCGCGAGCCATTAACTTCGGCCACCTAGAAAAAACTGGCTCTGAACAATGACGATTAATTCAATGTACACAAAGGTCTCGGGAAGAAACGGAAATAATTCATATATAACGGTGGTTAACTAATAAACATGAGTAAAAAACATAGATAACAGCTTGTTTTAGAAAAATGTTAAAAAACGAGCAAAATAGTTAGTTTTCTAAACTTTTCATGCTCATTTTTTAGTTCCAACGTTATATACCAATTACGTTTAATTCTTCTCGAGACCTTTGTGTACATTGAATTAACCGTCGTGATTGCTCATAACTATCGCCGAAACGAACAATAAAAATTTTTTAAAGATTGCAAATTTATGCTTAGGTATTGTTCTTGGTACATATAACTTAATTTTTTCCCGCTTGCAAAGAAAACACTGTATACATTACTCATTTTTTTGCAAACAATAGCTAAAAAAATCATTAATTTCGTCTGAATGAATTACTTTAAAAAAATCAAGTTTATTAAAAATGCCGGTAGCGAATTGGGCAGAAAGCGAATACTCCAGGGAGCGAATCGTCCCTAATGAAGTAGGTTTGAAAAGATTTGCGTTTATAAAAACTTCCGGGAGCGAATTGTCCCGGGAGCGAATTGTCCCTAATGAAGTTAGTTTGATAAGATTTGCGTTTATAAAAATTCCCGGGAGCGAATTGTCCCGGGAGCGAATTGTCCCGGGAGCGAATTGTCCGAGAGCGAATTGGCGGGAGCGAATTGTCCCCAATTCGTTAATGTTAGATTCAGCTTTTGGCTGAGTCTTTTAACTCGCACCCCGAAAAATTGCAGCTTTGTATCCAAAAGTAAAGATTCATTTTAAGTTATCTAAATCCCCCACTCCCATTTGAATATTTATTAAGAATTGGTTGTTCATGTTTTACTGGGCCCATAATAAAAGGATTCAAATGTCACTTTTAAACCGTACTTGCTCAAAATATTCTCATTCTGGTCATTCACATCTGTAATTCAATTAAAATTCCGAGGCTGATCACCTAAAAACTACCTAAAAGCTGGTTCTTTAGTCCTAAAAGCATACTTTGGTCCTAAAAGCATACTTCGTTCTTCCTTTGAACTGTTAAAAAGACGTTTTTCGCTTTAAGTATGAACCAGCCTTAAACTAGCCTTAATCCAGCCATAAACCAGCTTCAAACCAGCCTTAACTCAGCTTTAACCAGTCTTAAACCAGCCTTAAATCAGCCTTAAATCAGCCTTAACCAACCTTAAACCAGCCTTAAACCAGCCTTAAACCAGCCTTAAACCAGCCTTAAACCAGCCTTAAACCAGCCTCAAACCAGCCTTAAACCAGCTTTAAACTAGCCTTAAACCAGCCTTAAACCAGCCTTAAACCTGCCTTAGACCAGCCTTACCCGTATTTTCCAACTGACCCGTTTCCATCTCGTCGTCGCAAAGAAGGCAATTTCTGGCTGCTAAATCACGGTGGACGACTTTCCGTGATTTCAGATAGGACAACCCGCTCGCTATTTGAGCTGACATGTTTCTATAAATAAAATTTTTAACCATTAATTGTCATTACTATGACGCAAAGACTCACAATTACTATAAAATTACCGTAGTTGTGACTTATGTTTATAATATTTATGTATTAAAACATTAAAAGATAAAAAAAGTCAAAGGTCACAGTATTTTCTGACGATTTTGACTTTTTGTGTGTAGTAACGACGTAACGCTTTGGGATGTTTATTGCGCGGTGTCCGGAAAAAAATACCTTCTTTAAAATATCTTCCGGAAAAATATGTTCTTTCAGCAGTAAATTATTCAGTATTATTAAAAACTTTTAAAGGTTTTTTTAAAACTTTTTTATGTCGTTTTAGCTTGATTTTAAGGTTTTGCTTGGGCTTTTGCTTTTGAAAAAAAGTTTTCTTTAGTTGAGAATTTAAAAGTCTTTCAGAAGATCTTCTTTCCGAAGATATTTTGCAGAAGGTATTTTTTCCGGGCGCCTATTGCGCTCGTTCTGCACTGCAGCCGTACGCAGAGTTTACCACACTTTACTTAAAACAGGTTGACCCGGGGGCCTGTTTCATAAAGGCTTTTATTATTTTCGTTTTACAAATTTCGGCCTAGTTTTTGTGAAATAACGATAGACGGTTTATTCATACTTGTTATCCAGGGGAGTATCCATGCAACGAGCGGTGAAAAAGTTGGCGGCATCTATGCTCAGTCCTAATTGGTAATTTTAAATTTAAAAATTACCTGAGCTGTTTATCCCCTAATATAACAGCGGGTTTCGGTAGGCCGAGAAGTTCGGTATCAGGACCATTTTTCCTCAAGTAGGACTTTAGATCCCCAAGATTCATGTACTCATACAGAAGTAAAAGATCCGGACCATCCACAGAAACACCGAGAAACGACACAATATTTCTTAAAATTAATAGTTTTAAAATATTTAACACAATGTAAAAATAACAGTTTATTAGACAAAGTAATCATTTTATTATTTTAAAACAACAATTTTTAAAATATTTTTACGATAATATTGTAGAAAATCTGAAAATATTTATCGGTATTTCAAGAATTTTGCAATAAAACCGCTTTTTCCCCGATAGGCTCAATGTTTATGACGTATTCACAATTAACAAAAATTTTAAATCACTGACATAGTCCCTTAGTAATTCAAATGACGGTAATTAAATTTTGCCGTAAGATCTTAGAAAGAATTTGCATACGAAGTTGGTTAAAGGTAAAATGGACAAAACGAGGATGGTGACCAGGTTATTTTTCCTCAGTATGACTATTTAGCTTATATAATTGTTTTTGTTCTACATCTTTTACTCGTTTTTTAATGGTCACATTCCAATATTTTTTAGAAACTTTAGGGCAAAATTTCATCGGCGTCATGTCTTTTAATACTTTTGAAAATAATTTAAAAAAATAACGCGAAATAACATCAGTAAAAGATCAAGAAACTGATGTATTATCTGGTCAAGAATTTTAAAATATGTAAAAAAATTATACTCAATTCAGCGGTAAAAGAACTTTGTGGTATAGAAAACAACTATTTATTCAATGTAAAAAAGCGACGCTACAAATAATTTAAGGAATATATTATCAATTGTAGTAATGTGGTTATAAATTATTGTGCTCTACGTTCATGTGAAAGATGGTTATGCTTTCATTTCATGTTAATTTTTTGTAGAGGTTTGATTTGTTTGTTACCATGAAAAAAGAACACTTCAAGTCAAGTTATCGTTCAGCCACTAAAATTACTGTTTTCACTCCATAAACCTTAATTGAAAATTACACCAATGTTGATTAACTATGTTATTCATATATTACATACTTATGATGCAGTTCATTAACCAGCCTGGCTTCTTGTTCGAATTCACTGGTTGAATTATTTTTCGAGAACTCTTTGAGTTTTTTTACGGCCACCAAATTTTTGATGGCAAGAGTGTTAATGGCTCTATTTACATCGCTATTTTCTGCATTATCTGGCTTTGTGTTTTCATTATTTTCATTTAACAATTTGGTACTTTCCTCTCTCGTTGTAGTAATATATCTGTTTGAGTTGCAATTACATTTAGCCAAATAAACCTGAAACAAATTAGGGTAAATGGAATCGAGGAAACTTAGAGCTCGAAATAAAAAAATAAGGAATTTAGAGCCGTAAGTAAGGAACTTATAGCCGTAAATTAGGAACTTGGAACCTAAACCAAAAATCGCTGAAACCTATACCTAAGCCTCAAGGTAGAACACCACAATTAGGACGAATTTTACTAAAAGTTAGATATCGTCTTAGATATTAATTTTTGTCTGAAAAAAGTATAGTGCGATCGAAAGCCCAGATTGTATCTAACGGTAATAATTTCATTGTTTACCATTTGTTCTATTTTGAGATATATTTCAATGAATCTAAAAAAACAGTTTTTGACCATTTAAAAAATTTGATTCGCTCAGTTTTTTCCGCAATTTTATCGAAAGTTAAAAAAAAAATTAGGGGGCAACTTTTAGATGTGGTTTGGAGTAAAACGTAATTCAAAATTTAAAGAAAATTAAAAAAAATCGATGTTTTTAAAAGAAAAATCAAATAAAAAAAATCCTGAATTAGGTTTTTTATCAAATACAAATCAAAGTATTCATTAGACTTGTGTCTAACTATTTCCAAACTTTCATTAAAATTTGAGCGAATCAAATTTTTTAATTTTCGTTTAATTTTTTTTTTAATGACGCCGAGAAACAACATTTTGAACCGTTTCTTTAAAAGTAGCTTTTAAATAAGAAATCCCAGCTGACCCAGCAGAAAGAGTGGTTAGTACGTCGGGCCTGTATCCTCGGATCCTTGGATCGAGACTTCACGTGGCAATATTTTTAACGTTGAAAATTTTTTTAAAAATTTTTTAGCTTTTTAATTAAAAAAAGTATTTTATTATTCAAAATACGCTAAATTGAAAATGAAAAAATAGAATATTTTTGATAACAAATTTTATTAATGTTTTGTATTTTTTACATGTATTTTATTGATGTTATTTGATGATTGTGGACGATAACATTTTTTTACAGAAAAATGAATGTCAAAAATTGAATCAGCAGCTCTAATTACTTTAGTAAAAATTAATTAGTAAGGATCTGCCGTCAAAATCTAACTGTGGTGTTCTACCTTAAGTCTAAACATTTTTTCCTAAGTTTTTCCTCGCTCCAAGTTCACAATGTTTGCGACTCCAAGGTCTCAAAAATATTCTACGGCTCCAAATTTCTTACTGGCGGCTCTAAAAGCTCTTTACCTCGTAAAAATAAATATTTTTAAAAAGGAACTGTTTTTAAAAAATTCACCTAATATTTTATATTTTTCTATTTTAAATATGTTTTTTGTACACTAAAAACGAAAAAAGATTAAATACTATTCAAATGTAACTAACCAAAAATTTATTTTTTTAAAGGTCATAACCGCACAATTTTAATTGGTCCGCTCATGTCTGCATACTAATTGTTTGTTAGTTTGTCGACTTTGTCTGACTTAGTTTGTTGACTTGTTTGTTAATTTGTTTGACATGTTTTTTTATTTTTAGTGGTAACTAAATGAGCAAAAAAAATCTTCAAGTAAATAAAAAACTTTTTAAAAAAGTTGTTTTAAAGGACACTACGCAAACACTACCTTTCCAAACGTTCCTTCTCCAAGTTCTTTGACAAAATCCAAATCATGCACCAAAATGTTGGGAATGTTTTTTGACAAAGACAGATAAAACGGATTGTCTTTTAGCAAAATCTCCTCTTCATCTTTCAACTGAGATAAACGCGAAAGATTTCGATGGGAGTTCCTATTTTTCCGGCATACAAATTTAATCATGGAGCTTAAAATAACCAAAAGAACCGCAACAACAATACATAAAATAATGCCGACGGCTTTAAATATTTCCAGGTTCCTTTGCGTTTTCATGTATGGAAGAGGCGGAAGTTTGAAATTAAATTGCAATGAATTCTGCGAGTAATATTGCAGGTGTTTTTTGTATTTTTATCACTATAGAACACAGATAGACAGATTTTAAAATAGAAATACCCAGTATTTATTAATATTCAGAGATTATATTTACTTGGTACCCTTATTGAATAAAAAGCTACAAAATTAATTAAGTACATTTAAAACATTTGCGAAAATTCTGTTATTTCGGAAATTTTTTATTACATTTTTACTTAAAAAACCTTTCTATTCTCCAAAAGTATTTATTTACAAAAAAGCTTTAGAAATCATTTTTACTTAAAAAAGTTTGTTGTTAATTAACCAATTTTAGGGCGCGGTCAAAAATTTTTCATTAAGTTGAAAGTTTGCCACGATATGACTAATTGATTTGCTAATCGCATATCCCAATGGAATATGACTTATGATTAATTTTTCCTTCTAATATCAAGAATGCATAAGAGTAGAGAATGTCCGAATTGCGTGTTAAACATAGTGTTCTAATTATACGTAGAATATTCAACAATCTTTCTAGATTTTTCATCACGTAAAAAAATCTTTCACGACATAAGGAATAATCTATATGAGGATTTTTCTACGTAATACTGTAGATAATTCTACATGTATATATGAATTTTGGTTTACAATTTTTTTAATTTGCAAAAAAAACTTTAAACGTAAAACGTAGAATGTTTTTTTTGCTGAATTCGACTTATAAATTTTTTTACATGTTCAAACATTAAATATTTTGCATATTTTGAATAATTTAACAGTATTCTATGTAGGAAAATATTATTTATGAATTTTGCATTTACAATTTTTTTCTAGTTTGCAAACGAGAAACTGCAAATTTTAATAATAAAGAAACCTAGTAACATAGGCTTCCAGCAACATTACTCTTTGAACATTTCTTGCTGACGCAAAAAGTTAAATTGTATACAGGTTCTTGGATTTTAAAACAGGCTGAAATTTCCATGGCGTTACGGGAGATGTTTTATATCAATTTTGTATTAGAAAATGGATGAAATATCACACAGACCCACAGTTATTTTAATATTTGGACTCTTTTCAGTGCCAAGTAACTTTTCTTCAGAGTTAAAAATGTTAAGATATACGTCAGTATCCGAGCTTTCCACTCTTTAAAAGCGATTTATTAACTTGTTATTTTTTATTTTCAACGGTTTTGCTAATTCCTATTCAAAGCAGTTATAAGGCTACAGTTTTGACTCTAGATTTTACGACACGCTCTGGTAAGAATTATAAAAAAATACAAACATGTGTGACTAAAAATCTGGTTAATCTTAGTGTGACTAAAATTATTATCTCATATAGTGCATCCAGCAAGTTCTAGTTTACTTAGGGGAACTTTTTTAATCAACGGCTAGATGGCCCACACAGCCACCAATCAGAGCGTTGTCAGAGTGGTGTTGTCCACCAATCAGAGAGGGAAATGGTGACGCCAAAGTGACTTTCTAATGCAAATGCGTCCAGTTATTATTGGTAGACCTGCGGGCAACTTAGTCACGAATAGACTTAGCCTAAACATAAGCCTAAACCTCTTTTAAGTGAACTGGGCTCAAGTAAAACTAGTAGCAAGTTTAGTCACTAGATGTACCAATAGTCTGACTATATTGTTTCATTATCACCAGATGTAATAAAAAAATATCAAATATTGGCAAGTATTATAAAAAAAACGGCGCCATTATTTTATTATTTTAGAATTTTCAATTAGAAAAAAATTTGTGTTTTAATGACATGTATTATATTTTGATCACAGCAAATATTTAAATAATCGTTTACCCTTTCATCTGTTGTTAAAAAAATGTTTCTACAAATAAATTTATAGGGTTTTTTGGTGTGTGTTTTTATCCCACCTCCGTTTATGATACCATTATACTAAATTCTCTCTATGCATTCAAATTTCCGTAATTTACATCTTTAACAGAGTATTGTAAGGTGGAAATACTAAGAAATTCCCAATAAACTTTTTCACACAATTTATGGCTGACACTTGTAAAATGTATGATTAAAATTTGTTTTCTATATAAAAAAATTTAAAGTTTGTAACCCATGAGGATTTTTTACTTTGCGTAATACAAAACACCAGGAAAAAATTTTTTAAATCTAGTTATTTGTAGGCAGTGTTTGAAATCTCAGTAAAAGGTCAATTAAATTGAGCATTGACCACTGTTTTCTAGAAAACCTTACATTTGTAAAATCAAATTGAAAATTGAATAATTTAAATTCAATATTATAATTAAAAAACGATTTTTTTTTGTAATAAATCGCCACCTGGGAAAGCTCAAAAATGCGGCTAAAAGTTCTGTTCTATGCGGCTCCTGTCGTTCTATTCTCGCTTTTTGCAGCAGAGGTTTCTCCGTGACGATTCGAATGGGGGCCCAAGCGTACTGAGGGGTGTAGGATTGGTAGGATTTGCAGATTATCCAACTGAAAATTCGCATAAATTAAATTTAGTGTATAAAGGAGCGATATTGTTGTGTAAAAGAGTGTTCCTTAGAAATTTTATTAGGTACAGACGGACGTTTAGACGTTTGTCTTTTTTTTATTTATCAATGCCATGGATTAATCCATTCCACTGTTTTTTAATCCATGCCATGGACGTACCATCATCTAGACGGGCGAAATTAGATTTAAAAATGAAGGATTACGACGGAAATCTTAATGTACAGAAAGATCTCAAAGAGGATTTCGTAAAATCATAGTAGTAAAAAGGAGGCGAATAAAACTAGACATTAAAAACCGCCTAAAAATTTCTTATGAAAAACAATTTTTCAACAAACAAAAATGAAAGGACAATTATTATTCAAAAATTGAATACAACATAGAGTAAACTGACTAATAATTCATGAACCCATTAATAAAAAAAACGTCTTCTTTCATTTTAACTCCTATTTTTTACCGTTAAATTTTATTTAGGTTTAATTTTAAATTAAAAAAATTCTTTGGAGCGAATGCAATGAGGAAGTTATATTTGATGGAGATGTACATTTTTATGAATAAATTCGTATTAATGTATATGGCGTAATATAAATACCATTTTATGTTTTTTGTTAAAAAATTGTATTTCGTTAGAAATTTTTAAGTATTTTTTGGCGTCCGTTTTTATCTCGCCTTCTTTTACATGCAAAATCCTCTAGAGACCTTTATGTACATTTGAATTTCCGTCGTTATTTTTCATAAACGACACTGCTCTATTCCTCAGAAAAATGCAAATTATTCTATTTAACAAAAATTTATTTGCACAAAACTTTAAACAGATAAAAAACTGAAATAATGAATCTTTACTTTTTTTAATGATAATGTTTTTTTTAAAATATAAATAGACTATTCTCAAATGCCATCAACAAGCGTCACATCAAAAAAACTAATTTTTTTGCAAAAATTTCTCTAAAATTTTATTTTAAAAGAAGTAACTTAGCATATTCAAAATGGCAGCAAATATCTGATTATAATTTAAAACTACAAATTTTAATTAATTTTATTTTATAAATAAACAATTCCTGGTTTATAAGAATTTTCAGAAATCGACTTCTATTTATTTGGAATGACTTAAAAATTACTCAAAATAAAAACCTTTTAATTTGAGTATTAAGTTCTTTTTGTTTCATTTTGGTTTAAATTTGTACCAATTATTTGAAATTCTGCTAATGAATGAATGAATAAAATTTTATTTTTCAATTAGTAAATAACCAAGGACAAAAAGGCAAGTAAAGGCATTAGCACACCATAACATTACTGCCTAATAAACACAACAAAATTAAAACTTTTGTTTTAATTTTGTTGTTTGTTTTGTTAAAATTAAAACTGTAAAGTAACTTTTTAAAACGTGACAAAGAATTTGCACAAACAATATCACCATTTAATGGGTTCCAGACCTTGATAACACGCTGAGAAAAAGCTTGTTTACGACAATTTAAGTGGTATCTATCAGAAGTTTTTAGTTTGTATTTGTGCCTCAAAAGTTTTTAGTTTGTATTTGTGAC
>JASAMX010015844.1:0-15690 GCA_030248175.1 Microlaimidae sp. YZB2_3
ACAAAAAAACGTTATACTTCGTCTAAATATCCAAAAGACAAAAGTTCAAAAAACATTGTCTTTCAAATGTCTTTTGGACACTTTGAACTGTCCTTTGAACTGTCCAAAGAAGGTCCAATGTACAGTATTCCAAAGTAGCATTTATAGTTTGTTATGAGAACCACGTCCAAATGACGTTTAGATTGTAAAATAAATCATTTTAACTTGTTTTGGGGCCAGTGGACCTCAGCGCAGTAGCATGCGTATTGTAAGGATGCAAAATTGCAAACTCATCTTGGATTTTACAACATCAAATAAAGTTCAAAGCCTGTCCATACATGATTTCTGCCACCCTTTCACGCTGATTAGTCGATTTAGAGGACGAAAAATAATTCCTGATCGATTATTGGAGTAAACAAAAAGGCGAGAGTCCAAGCTATGACTATTTTACCTATAACTATAGTTGAATTATATCTGGCTGGCGTCAAAAATTAATGTGCGGACATGAAGGGACCAATTAAAATTGTGCGGTTATGACGTTTTTGTTTAAAAAACAAATAATAACGCAGAATTTTTTTTAATTCCACCTTTTTCACGTTAGCATTTTAAGGGCTCAAAAATGTCATATAGTATTTGTTATCATTTATCACATAATAACTCCGTGGTATAGGTTGTTGGAGGAGCTAAATATTCCCACCGTTTAGACGTCCTGCTTAAAAAACTCATGAAACATATCATTTTCATGGACGCTCATTCTTTGCGCTGATTGGCTGCGTTTGTCAAGCGTTGTTTGGTGAAAGTGACGTGAAGTGAAGAAGCAGAGGCCTCATTTACGTCGCCTTCGCCAGTCAACCAGATATGGGGCCGAAAACAACGCCCTTTGCCCATCATTCACAAACATGATCTAACTAATTATATAAAATAATTTTATCTAATATTGTTTATTTTGTGATAATATATTCTATTTTCTGACTTATAAAATGATTTATCTAATCGTTTAAGTTTGTTCTTAAATTATTACTGTTTGTTTTGATTTATTCATTCCATAATGACTGAAGAAGGCGGTGTAAATTAGGAGTCTGCTTTTCCGCCAGCGCAGTCCCTTTCTTCCGGCGAATTAAGGGAGAGGGCGGAAGTGACAATTGCTCACGTCACTTTCACCAAATGACGCTCCATGAGCGCAGTCAATTAGCGCAAAGAATGAGCGTCCATCAAAAAGATGTCCAATGACCGGCTCTGCGTTCATTAGTTGTCAAAAATTCAAATTCTGAATTCTTATTGGCTGACTGTTTGAGACCTTCTAACACTAAACAATTTCCAATTGAAAAGCGGGTTTATACCAGAGTGTTATAAAATATGCAAAAATTAACCAACGCGTTTCGATCCTTATTATTAAACGCTTTTTTTAAACAAAATTGATAGTTTTGTTGTTAAATATTCGATTCAATATTGAAATTATCGAGGTCAGCTAGATTTTATTTGCCTATATCTGTTATGTTATCTGGGGTCGCATTCTGAAAAAACACTTATACCCCTTAACACTTTACCACGGTAAATCCATTTCAAAAAAAAAAATAAAAAAATAAATATATATTATAAATAAATAAACGTGCCGCATATGGGACAGAAAATGATTGCAATAAATTTTTTTTAATTTTTATTTCTCGCGCCGCAAAACCACCTCGAGCAAAATAAAAAAATTAATCAATGCGCGTATTTTATTTTTTATTAAATTAATCCTACGGGAGAAAATATTTAACCACCTCTCGAGTTGGATAAATTCTTATTCTTAAAACAATAGAAAAAATTTAACCCGACTTTTACCTAGGTAAAATTGATTTTTCACTCGCATCCTTAAGCACGTAAAAAAAAGTTAACCCAGGGTAAATTTTAACCGCGCGTCAGAATGCGCGCCCAGGTTATTTAAATCTTCTAATAATAATTTTTTTTCTCAAGAAATTTTTATAAATTTTTGTTTATGGGATAATTTATAGTTCAATAATTTTATGTATATTTATTTTAGTTACATGTTACTAAAGCTTTAACCCCCAACTAGCAGTTATCGTTGAATTAGCTTGTTTGTAAATCATATTTTATTAAAATATATATCAATGCTAGCCAAAGCCAAAACAAAGTTTCAAAAAAACCTTATATTAAATGGCATAGTATTAAAGCTACAATAAGTCTAAAACAATTTATTACTTCTGCCTAAACAATTCGGTTATAAAATTAATTCGCAAAAAAATAAGGCCTATAAAAGCTTTGGTCAAAATAGCCAATTAGAGCAATTTCAAAAATTTAAGGCCTTGCAGAAAAGATGTCGCAAGTTAATAACTAGTGCCAAGTGTGAAAGTATTAAAAAAAGCTTTGATAAGGTGTCTTGTGCGGCAGATTTTTGGAAAACCGTAAAACATTTAAAAGGTACACCAAAAGAACCATTGCCATCAATATGCAAAGAAGATGATCCCTATGCAGTAAGTAATCAGCAAGAAGCTGAGTAAATATCAAAATCATTTTTTGGTTTTTGGGACCAAAACGACATTAGGTCTTTAGCAGTTCCATTGGAACTTGCCCCTGCAAATTATTTGTGTGATCAAGAGTTTGTTCTATTAGAATTGCTATAATTGCGACCAAATTCAGAGCCAGGTCCTGACTTGTTACACCCAAAAGTTTTAAAAAACTGTGCACCATATTTAGCAAATTCATTAACTAAACTTATTAATCGGTCTGTAGTGAAGTGTACTTTTCCAGCCGCATAGAAAGAAACGGTTATTACTCCGATGCTTAAAAAACAGCTAACATTACATTTAACGATTTTCGACCAATCTCTATAACAAGTGTGGTTTCTAAGATCTGTGAAGCACATATCATTGAAATCCTTAAAAACTTTTAGAACCGTTACTTTCAAATATTCAATTTGGTTTTAGAAAATTTCGTAGCACAATGGACGCCTTAATTCTTTTTTAAGAGTACATTTGTAGCGGTTTTGAGTGGTGCCGACATAATCGCAGTCCAACCAAAGTAGTTATTTTGTTTTTTGATATCAGTAAAGCTTTTGACTCGGTCCCTCATCAGAGCTTGTTAAAATGCCTTCAAGATGAATTTGGTGTGAGCCATTGTTTACTTAATTCCACTAAATCTTATTTTTCTGGAAGAACGTTTAAAGTCAAGGCGGAAAATGTGCTGTCCAGAGAAAGAGCGGTTTTAAGCGGTGTTCCCGAGTGCTCAAAACTTGGGCCCTTATTTTATATAGTTTACATAATCTTTTAGGGTTTGTAAATCTATCTCCTAACTCAAAACTAATTATTTATGCAGACGATTTGTGTCTAATTAAGCCAATAGTAAGACCAAACAATGAAAAGGCTCTTAACAACGACATTAATGCAATAAATCAATTTATTGCTGAGCAGTATCTAACTGTCAGTACAATAAAACAAAATACATTTTGGTCTCCTTGGGTAATCAGCGGCTCAATTTAAAAACTCATATTGTATTTGGTAACCACAATGTTGAAAGAGTTACAGAATACAGATACTTGGGCCTCACTTTTAATGAAAGTTTGTCTTGGAATAAGCATTTGAATATAAAAAGTGCCCAGTTAAGAAAAGCCACTAGGGCTTTGACTAAAATTTTCGGTAAAAATGTAAGTTCCAGTGTTCTAAGAAATATTTCTTTAGCACTGTGTTTCCATCATTAACCTATGGTCTGGCTGCGTATTATCAATATTTTCAAAAAGATCGTTACATTCTGGATAGAGCTTTATAATTAAGTTTAAGAATGATTTACAAAAAATATAACTTTTCTTTGAATGAGCTTCAAAATTTAAGCAAAAATCCACCTGTTGGCCACACAGCAGCAAGTTTCCGTTCACGTTTAATGTACACTTATTACCACCAGTTTCAAATTCCCCTTCTCATTTGAACTTCTAATCAAAATGTGCGATAATCCTGAAGATTGAGAAATAAAGATTGTGAGTATCATTTACCCACCAGACATTTTACAAGAACTGACTCCTCCGCATTAAAAAAATCGATAAATTTGTGAAATCAATTTCCAACTATTTTTTGCTCACAAACTAAAAAACGTTTTTTTAAAATCACAAGTGATATTTATTTTTTAGATAAACTTTTAGAAAACCAGAATTTTTACAACGTGCTTTAATTATTTATTTCATTATTTATTTTAGTGCATGTTTATATTTAGTGTTATTATGTATAAATTTAATGATAAAATTTATGCAAAGCCTAATAGATTTTGGCCACAGTAAAATCAGGTTAGTCATTTTTGATTTCAGGGAGTCTTGAATACTTTGGGGTTAAAAATGATTGATTTGGTATGGCTTATTTTGGTGTGTAAAAGACATCTATTTGGTTTTCTCTTTTTTCTTTTTTTGGGTGCATGCAATTTCAGTGCGGTTATTTACTTGCTTCTGTATGTTTCTGTCGTTTGGCAAAATAAATAAAAATAAAAAAAATAAAAATAAATAAATGCGAAAAAAGACTGAAACAAGTCTCCCTAAAACAAGCAGATTAATAATAAATTTTCTTAAGCTTTCAGAAACAACAAAATTTAATAAAAAGAACAAGTGTAAAAGCTTCGGTTAGCGTTTTTTTAACCATTTGACGAAAATGAATGAAGGAAAATCCCACAACGCGGATAAATTTTCCCATACGTTAATCAGCTATAAATTAATATGATGGTATTAATTTATTCACATGTTACCAAAACGGTTAAAAAATAATATTATTATTAAAGACTATTTAAAACCAATATCCAGATCTAAGTCTGAAAAAAAAACTCGAAAAATTCTGATTTAGTATAAGGCTACCTTTACTTTGACAATTACTTTGCCAGTTAACTTGTTTTATGTAATAGATAGAAAACAATAAAGAAAAAGTCGCCTTATATTAAATCTAAATTTTTCAAGGTTTTTCAGACTAAGATCTGGTTATTTATTTTTAAATAGACGTTAATAATAATAAAATTATCTTTTAACCGTTTTGGCGACGTGTGACTCAATTAATGCCGTCATATTAATACAGCTGAGTAACATATGCAAAAATTTATCCACGCTTTGGGTTTTTTTTACATTCATTTTCGTCAAATTGTTAAAAAAAACGCAAACCAATGCTTTTAGACACTTATTATTTTTATTAAATTTTGTTGTTTCTGAAACCTTAATAAAATTTATTGTTAATTTGCTTGTTTTAGGGAGACTTGTTTCAGTCTTTTCTGGCATTAAGTTTTTAGACTTATTGTAGCTTTACTACTATTCCATTTAATATAAGGCTTTTTTTTTCGAAACTTTGTTTAGGCGTTTGCTAGAATTTCCATCTTTTAAAACATTGGATCCAATGTCATTTTTCAAAAAAAAGGAAAAGTAAACAAAAAAATTTACAGAAAATTTTTGAACTTAATAATATAAATACAATCGTTTCAATATCCAAAAATATCCAAAAATTAAATATATATATTTTTTAAAAAGTGTATCCACAAGATTTTTGTATGTGTAGCGACTCCCGTTTTTTTGATGTTTAAAAATTACAACGCTTTATAGATGCGAGTTGTAAAAGAAAAAAAGTAAATTCAGCGGGTAGTTTGCAATGCAGAATGTCAGACGTTAGAGTACTGAAGCTGGAAATTGCAATTTCAAGTCTTGTATTGCCTATATTTCATTCAAAAAGACTAAAAACGAGTGATTTTTTCGCATTTTTGTAGTGGATACTTTAACCACGAACTGAGAAACAAAAAAAAAACGATTTTTTTTGCATTAAGCTCTTTGAAAATATATGTTGAAGTTCAGTTAAAATGTTTTAAACTGCGGGAAATTAATATATTAAGACTATAAAATTTATTAAATTAATTAGGTCCTTAAATACTTAAAGTTTGGCTTAAGGCATTTCCAAAAAGTGTTGTTAAATTATATAATTTAAATATTATAGGCATTAATTTAATTATTTAATATTAATTATTGACGGTGATTAATTAAAAAAATGTTTGCGATTCAATGTGCAATTGAATATTTTTTGTTTTGCACAAAGTTTTTTATAAACTACATTTTTTAATAAAGCTTGGATAGCAATTAATTTAGGCATAATTTTTCCAGACTAATAACACCTCTCTTAAACACATGTTTTTTGTTTCAACGCACACACAAAAATTAAAAAAAAACACGTCAGAACATTAGAAAATGTTTACCTTCAACGTTATGTGATTTTAAGCTGTAAATAATAATAGTAAAAAAGAGTGAGGAAGATAAATTTTAAAATTTATCTACGTTTTCTAAATTTATTTAAAATGACACCGTGAAGCTTTGTATCTCACAGCACTCACGCGTTACCCCAGATTAATTTTATTCTTTTTTGAAATTATTTTATTGTTGCCGAATGGCTCTTAAGGAGCGTATAGGATGTTTGTTCGTTTTTTACTTTGAAAAATAGCCATATTTATTAAAACATAAAGAATTATATTCTAAACCAAAAAGACAACCACAAGAAAATCTGTATTTCTGTGTGAAGTTACTTAATATGTAATTCAGTAAGGATAATAAGTGTTACACAAGTACCACAGTACCCAATGCGTAACTTTAAAAAATTCGTCGTTTTTGACATAAGCAGAGGTTTAACTACGGGCAATAGAGCATATACATGAATTAAATTCAGCTGAGGCGACAATTTAGCATCTACGTGCAAAAAGCAGCTCCAAATATTTAGCCCAGGAAAAAATTCAAAAAAAAGGAAAGTCAAAAAAGTTAAACAAATTTGGCTTATAAGTATGAAATTCAGGTATGTTTAGCAAAAGTTTTTAGGTTTTTAGTATCAAAAAATATGGGTAATATTTTAGTCATGTAATATGTTTAGATTTTTAATTGCTAAAGAGCTATTTAAGGTTTTGTTGATTTTAGATGACGCCATCAACAACGAATAACCGTGCAGAGACTTAACCCATTTAATACAAGGGAAAGAGTGCTCCGCGCTCTTCTTGATTTATGCCATTTAAACTAGGAATACATTGATATTTTTTTCTTAAAAACATAAAAATATAGAAACATTATCAGAGCTTTTAAACAACGTGCCAACATAACACCTAGTTAAAAAAGTTTGGTGGACCAACCCCAGAACATTTGAAAAAGTATTCATTAAAACAATTTAGATATTAAAAGATCAAAATATTTAGATATTAAAAGGTCTTTGGGTTGATAACGTTGATTGCACAGTTTGCACCACAAACGAGATGATCCGCTTTGAGTTGCGAATAGAATATGGCGATGATGCAGTTATAAACATCAACTACGCAGACAACATTAACTCAACTTGGAATAGAACCTGTAAGTCATTATTTTTGCTACTACGACAGACTATTGTCTCTTCCAATTATAACACCAATGTAAATATCTTAAACAATATTGACGTTAAACATCTTTTTTTACACTCATAGAAAATAATGAATAAATTTTTTAGTACGTTTACATATTAGGCTAATTCTGCCATATATATGTGAACACAATATGCCTTGTTTGTTTCTAATTTTATTTGTAGTTACTTAACTTTATATTATTATAGTAATCAGTTCGCTTCAGCATTTCAGGACATTGTTTTATTGACTATAAAAAGGGGGTCCGGCACAAAAGAGTCCCGGCACAAAAGAGTCCTGAAAAAAATCGCAGCTGGCACAAAAGAGTCCTGGCACAAAAGAGTCCCGGCACAAAAGAGTCCTGAGAAAATGCATTCATGTGCCCAAGCGCTGCGAGCGCTAAAGTCGGCACAAAAGAGTCCTGGCATAAAATCAATTTTTCACAGCTGAAATACAATGATCACACCTCAGCTGTCTTCCAGTTTTTTGTTTGTTTTTTTTTTAATTAGCCTCTTAAGAAGTTGTGTGAAGAATTACGCCGGTAAAAAATTTATGTTTTTAAATATTTTTATCATTTAGTTATTAATACGCTCAAAGTTTTGTAAAGTATTTAAAAAATAAGAAAAACATGTGTTTAGATTTGTGTGTGTGTTGTGTTGTGTCATGTGTTGTGTTTGGGTATAAATTATAAAATATTGAATAAATGTTTTTTGTCATAATAGAATAACAAAATCATGTCTAAATAAGTATTTTATTTGGGATAAATTTCTTTGTTCATAGTTAAAATATTACAATTTTTATCAAATAAGTGTTTTGGTCGTAATTGTAAGGACAACCAGAAGTGTCCAATTTAATATGGCTTTAAATACTCTTTAATTCTTAAGGACTTTTAGCATAATCACAAATTTGTTTTATAATTCGTTTTAAGTTAAAAATTAAAAAAAATATGTTATAAACATTTTTAAAAATATTATACATGATTAAGACAGAATTCCGAATGTACAGAAAGATTTTGCATGATGATTATATTAATAATGGGAGGTGAGATAAAAATGGATACCAAAAATACCTAAAAAGTAGTTATATAATGAATAAAAAATATAAAAAAAGTAAATTTTAATAAAAAAGTAAATTGTAATAAAAAAAATTGGATATATCATTAAATAAATATTAATTGATGAATCTATTACTAAAACGAACATAACCTCCTAATATAATTGCAAAATTCTCTTCGATACATTTGAATTTCCATCGTAACCTTTATAGTTTTTTAAACAATTTTTTACTTTTCAAATGGTATACTTTACTTTTAAAGCAAAAAAAATAGGTGATTTAAAAAAAAGAAAAGTTAACAAAAGTGATTTTTCTACCCTTCAATATCAAGATCCGGGGCTCCAGCCATTTCAAGCAGATGGAGAGACTTGTTTGATTATGTTTTAATTTATTCTATACGCATTTTAGGCTATTTTATCGTTTAAATACACGTTGAAAAAAATTTAGTTTAAAAAATTCTGTTTTCTTCGGAAAACATTAATAGTTAAATACCGGTTAAGTGTTGTTAAACATGGCTACAGTATAAGTTTTTACTGCGCCACTTTATGAAAATTAACAAATTTTTATTGATTTATTATTTTATTTATTTATTTTTTTACTTCTTTTTCTACTCCGTTTTTTTGTGTCTTAACAGGCGCCTGGGGCTTAATATTTTCGCTGCTTTACTTCTGTACACTTTTTCATTGTATGTCAGCTGTTAGAAATTGATTTTATGCCAAGACTCTTTTGTGCCGACCTCAGCCCTAGCAGCGCTTGGGCGCATGAACGCATTTTCTCCAGGACTCTTTTGTACCGGAACTCTTTTGTGCCAGGACTCTTTTGTGCCAGCTGCGATTTTTTTCAGGACTCTTTTGTGCCGGGACTCTTTTGAAGGTGAGCCATAAAAAGGTTGTATGCAAAATTTGGCTTGGCGAATTTGGCGAAATTTCGAAAAAATAGGACATAGCTTATTAATGTATTGTGAGCCTCATACTTATTTGAAACTAATAAATTATATATCACCTGATAGAAGAGAAAATTTAATATTTTATAGGCTCAGTTTTTTTATAAAAAATAATTTTTTTAACATTTTTTATGACACTTTGAAAATTGCTAAAATTTTCAAAAATTTGTCTGATTTTAAAAATTCGCAAAAAGTTCAAAAACAACCACTAATTTTTTTAAAAAAATATACAAATTTATTTTAAAAATATCATAAAATTTTTTCGTTAGAAAATTTAGCGGGGGTCGTTTAAAAAATTTTGGTCGAAAAATTAAGTTTTCTAATTTCGGCCATTTTTTCAAAAACGGACAAAATTTGGTGTCTTACACAAACTTTTATAACTTTTGTTCCAGAGTAGCTACAAAAATACTAAAAACGTCAATTTAAAGACGACAAAACGGGCTTCTATATGATTTGTTTTAGTTTATTTAAAAATGTTTTATAAATTTTGGGAGAGATTTAATTTTTAGCGTAATTTTGAACAAATTTTGGAACGTATGTTTTTTTCAATTTGCGATCGTAAAATTGTGTTTTTAAAAGAAAGCAAATCGCTTTCAACATACCAAAGTCATACTAAACGTTATGAAAAAACTTCGATTTTTAAAACTTTTATATCCAAAATTAAACCCAAGACCCGTCTGAGACCCGTTTTTTTAAAAAAGGCACTTTTTTTACCTAGGGGCTGTTTTTTATAAAAAATGGCTGAATTGCTTTCAAACTTAAATATGTAATAGATATAAGTCCTAACTTTACTAATATTCTTTACTTGATACAAAAAATGGCTTCCGTGCAAAAAATTCACGTATTTTTTAACCCAAAAATAACCATTTTTTTAATAAACGCATGCTTGTTTTACATTCCTCATAACTCGCGAAATAACTCATAAATTTTACTAAAATTTGGTTTAAAGTAATTCAAAAACTTACGATTTATGTATTATTATATTTTTAACATTAGTTATTTAAAACTTTATAATATACACCTAATAAATTTTGCTTCTTGTCATATGTAATACTGTAATTTACAAAAGTTCAAAGTATAATATGCAAATTTTTGTTTGCTTCAAATGCCAAGAATTGGGGACAATTCGCTCCCGCCAATTCGCTCCTGGACATTTCGCTCCCGGGACGATTCGCTCCCGGACAGTTCGCTCCCGGGACAATTCGCTCCTGGATAATTCGCTCCCGTGACAATACGCTCCCTGGACAATTTGCTTCCAGGACAATTCTCTTCCGGGAAAATTCGCTCCGTGGGAAATTCAATTGCTGGATAAATTCTAGGAGGGGCGATTCGCTCCCTGGACATTTCGCTCCCGGAAGTTTTTGTAAACGCAATTTTTATTAAACCTACTTCATTTAGGACAATTCGCTCCCTGGACAATTCGCTCCCCGGACAATTAGTTCCCTGGATATCTTACTTTTTAAAAATGCATCGTTCATCTCCTTGCTCGCAAGGTTTTTAAGCGCAACTTGTTTAAAGCTTTTTATAGACAATTTTTTTTCCAAAAAAATTAGCCCTCTGAATAAATTGCAAACAAATTTTGTTAAATCGTTCTTTTTTATTTATCTGGATAACTAAAAGTTATGCTATTTTTTAATATTAAATACAGTTATCCGCAGTTGCCTTACGCCATAATGTTTCACACATTTTTGGCTAAACTTTATGTAAAAATCTTAAGTTTTTTAAAACTTAAAATTTTTTAAAAATATTGTGAATAAATTTATATGTTTTACATGTTATATGAAATAAAATTTACGAGTTTCTTTAAAATAAGCATTGTATTGGTTAATATTTTAGTTTTTTATTATTGTTATAATTATTCTCTTTACTTTTGAAAAAAAATTTAAAGTTTTAATTGTTCAGTGTGGAAATAATAAAAATAATTAATTATGATCATTAAAAATAATATTTGTGTTTTGTAAATTTCCACGGGGTTATTTGCATTTATCAAATCGCCTCCAGGTTCTTTCTCTGACTCTAAAGCGCTAAGTGTTTTTTTTTAAATTAAGCTTTTGATTTAGTGATGTTGTTACCTCTAATACCATTCAAACTTATTGGAACTTAAAACATGCTTTAATTTATTTTTTGTCCGCATTTTTAGGACTATTTTTTATTTTTAAAGGCTTAAAAAATGTTCTCAAAAAATTTTTTAACTCCGAGGTTTACGGAGTTTCAAATAAAGCGAAAAGATTCGCAGAAAGAAGTTCGGGGGGACATGACTAAAAATAGTTTGTTTAATAATAGAATAGACAGAACACGAAAAAAAATTTAATTCCTGAAGTTTTGAAGCTGAAAAAATGTAAGCCTTTCTGGAACCTGGAATTTATTTTTTAAAATTTATTAATTTATATCCGTTCATAAGAAATTTGTCATTTTAGAAAAGATTTCATAAAAAAACAAATTGCGTTTGCACCAAAAAACTGTTAATGTTAAGTTTTTTTTAATAAATCCTTGATTATTGCGAGAATCAGTTTATATTTTAATACTATATTTATATTATATTTATACTATATTTATATTATATTTATACTATATTTGTATTATATTTATACTATATTTATATTATATTTATACTATATTTATATTATATTAACTTATATTTTCTCCGGAGCAACCCATAGGACTACATAGGACTACTTTTGTTTAAAACAATGAATCTCCACCAGTGGGCATATCAGTAACTTTTACAAATATCAATATTTTGCGTTTACATTTGTCTTATTTTTTTAGTGGTCGCAGTGTCGCCGATTTACTGCAGTAGATTTGAGAGCAGTATTTTTCTACTTTACTTTCATTTAGAGTCTGAAAGCCATTGAATACGAGTGAATTTAAAGCTGTAAATTCGAAACTTTGAGTCAAAAGGGAAAATTTGGCGGCAAAACTTTAAATAAATATTTATTTATAAAATTAACGTTTTGTTTTTTTTTTAAATAAAAATTTCATTTTAAATTAAAAAAAACTCCATTGGCCATTTTTCTATTTTATCTTAGATTTTGCAGATGATAGAATTAATTTAAAATATTTTAGCGAGAAATTTTTTGAATCCTGATGTTCAAAATCACAGTTACTCAAACGGCGGGGTGTACTTCGTAACTGCTACAGCAAAAAATGTATTGAGTTCGGTCTCAAACTTTACAATTGTCGTTGTACAACATCCCGTTGACAGAAACTATCAAATTGTTTTACCAGAGCCACAATATCTAGGAAGTAAGCTCTTTTAATATTTTAGAAAACATATTTTCTAATAATTGATGGTCGAACTACATATACTTGGTTGATCTTGTAAGTTTGTATAAAGACAAACCAGGACCAATTAAAATATTGCAGTTATGACGTTTTTTTTAAACAAATTGGACACACCTTTGGAATTTTTTAACTTTCGCCTTTTCATAAAATATACAAAAATAAGTCAAATTTAACCTTAAAAATTTTTTGTTTTGAATTGAGATATTTAACAAATTATCGTTAAATAAGATATTTAATTTTTAATATAAAGGCGTTTTTTTCTCAAAATTTTAAATTTTTTTATTGTTAAATAGTCAATTTAATATGGCAAATTGTCTAGGTTAGCTGGGTTCCATTTGCTTAAAAAATAGTTTATCACCGTTTAAAGCTAAATGTATGAAGTAAGCCAAAAATCCAAATATATAATGAATAATCTTAGTAATTTTTTTTAAAAACTGTTTTTAAAGGATTTTTTAATATCTTTGAAAAATTTTAAAAAAAATATCAAAAATTTCCAAAAAAGTTGTTTAATACTTAAAAGCAAACCAAACATGGTTGTTTTATTTGTTTAAAAAATGGGGGACTATGCAGTGACCGATCAAATCTGAACAAGTAAGCATTTCTTTATTTTATGATTTTATTAAAAAAGAACCAAAACATATGTGAAAATTAAAAAAAATTGAAATTTTTATCATTAGTTTCAAAAAGATTACATAAAAAGTATTTATTCATTTTTTACCATTGTTAATCAATTAATGTAATTGTTTTATTCTAGTACCAGTTTAATTCACAGTTAAGTATAATTGCTCTTTACCCAATCCCACGAATGCCAGTGTTCAGTTTGACTTTGGCGATGGCGATTCCCTGGGAAATATAATTGTTTTATTCTAGTACCAGTTCAATTCACAGTTAAGTATAATTGCTCCTTACCCAATCCCACGAATGCCAGTGTTCAGTTTGACTTTGGCGATGGCAATTCCCTGGGACCTGGAGATTTGCCACAGGGTTCTTGTCCAGCTCCAGCTTTATCTGAGCATACCTTCATTACGCTTTCAAATTTTACGGTCTCCATTACTATTTCAAACAACATTAGCAGCGAAACATTTTCAGTTCAGGTATGTTAGTACTGTTTTTAGTATGTTACTGCAATTATGAATAAAAAAAACAAAGATGTCACTTTTGTTTTTAACCACTTCTCGATGACGTTTGAATTTTTTTAAATTGGAGATTGGCAAATCTTTTTGGCCACTTAAAATATTATTATTAGTAGTAAAAATATTTTATAAACAAATAAAACCTAGCTGATTTGCAGTATTGAATGGACAATTAAACGATTAAACAATATAAATTTCGTGCAAAAACGGTTTGTTATTATAGATCAAATACCTTATTTAAACAAGTATTCATTAAAAAATGCCAAATTTTTAACAGTGAAACTTTACATTTTTTGTATATTTTGTGATAAAACGACATTTAAAAAATTCTGCTTTTCAAGTCTTTTTTTTTGGATTGTGCAATTTTCATTGATCCTATTATGTCCTCCCGAAAATTTTACTAAAGGTAAACCCAACGTGGCTGCAACAGTTATTCGTTGGATTAAAAAAAGCCCCTTCCCCTTAAGTAACCACTTGAATCACGAGAATTAAACTTTATCAGCCAATTAAATTCGATTTAATATGCAGTTTTTGTTTATATATCTTCGTTGGAACTTAATTCTTTGTTAGTGTTGTGGCGCAATTGGTTAAGGCGTAGCCACTTTGACAGAAGTGAAGAGGTCAAACCCTCATGAAACCAAATTTTTTTTATTTTATTACATTTATTATAGATTTTTCATTTCATTTCCATTCACATTGATTAAAAGCAAAAACGTCATTTGTTTCCTGCTTTTTATCATTTTGTTGAATTTTTTTCATTTGTTTCCTGCTTTTTGTCATTTTGTTGAATTTTTTGTCATTTGGATATTCTAAACTGTTATAATACTCCATAACTGCAATAATTCACAAATAAATTTTATGTAAGTAAAAATGTAATTTTTGCTATAACTGCAATTGGTTTACTACTAAATTCTTTGCAGTGAAATCTATTAGGAGAGACCTTAACCTTTGAATTATATTTTATAATTTGCACTGAAGCATTGAATTTCCTAAAAATTTCTGATGATGTGTGAACGGAAAAATTTGTCGGCATTAAAATCATGTGGGTGTGTATAACTTAGTCACGTGAGCAAACTGTATCAGCTACGTTTGGTTTGCCTTTAGGTCACCCAGATATAACCGTAGTTTAAAGGTTCACGCAAAAATACAAAAAATGCTCAAAAATGAAGTTATGGAGCTATTTACAATAACAATATAGTCAAATCGATGTTTCTCATCAAAAAAACTTTCTTTAACGTAGTTTAATTTTATTTACTCAAAAGATTTTAACGACGGGCTAACATAGCAAGTTTAGTTATAACACATTTAATAAAACAGTCCAAGGATTTCGAACGTTTTTTCCTGTGTAGCCAAGTTTCTGCCAAGAATTTTTAACTTTTCTTTAGCTGATTGCTATATTGTTTTGATTCAATATCATAAAAAATTGCATATTAAACCCGTTAATCTAAAACACTTATGTTTTAGGTTGAAACCATCGTGCCATTTAAAAATCTTAGCCTCACACTGACACACGTTTCTTCTTTGGACTTGCCTGCTCCGCTTTCCCTAGCTGATACAGATTTTGTTGAAAATGCTCCAGTGTTTATACAATTTGATTTAGATACTGCAGGTAAGCTAAAATAATTTTTAACATAGGGGCCTAAGGCCATATTGAAACACATTATTAATGTTTCAGCTCAAACCTCGAATGATTTGTTTGAAATAGATAGATAGATAAGTAGATTGTTAATGACAGCTTCCTGAGTTGGAGCGATTGTAGTGATCAAGCCTGCATTGGGCTTATTACATATTATTTTTAACCACCGATAATTATTATATAAAATACCGATGATTATTATTATTATTGTTATACCGGTTATTTGTCTCCAATCGTATTGATTTTTTATAAATGGCCTTAATGTCGACATACTGGAACAACAGACACGACGAACGAAGAGCAACATA
>JASAMX010015846.1:0-18300 GCA_030248175.1 Microlaimidae sp. YZB2_3
TTGTCCAATCGTTTTTGTGACAAATTGAAAAGCGTGGTAAACTCGCTATTAATTTAGCTTTAAGTTATAAAGTAAACATCTATTTTGCGGGGGTGAATAAGGATGAAGAAGTAGTAAACAAACATTCACAAACATTCGTGGTTTTTTATTTTGCTTATAAATCTAATATAGCTTTCGATTTTTTATAGCTCAATTATTTGTTAATGTAACTTATTTATGTACAAGTGTATTTATTTTAAAATATCAACCAATACTTTATCTGCAAATGAAAAAACTGTCCCCAGAAACACCAAGCCAAGCTAGAGTTGAGAATGGTCTGGGTTTTTTTTGTTTCTACGTTTACTAGATTACAACTTTTAAATTAATATTTTTTGTTTTTCTCATTATGTACCGTACCTATTTAAGTTTTTATCAGTTTTCTACATATAGGTAAAAACACTTTTTTTCTGAGTTTTTTATCTTCACAAATTCGTTACTTTACGTTACAAACACAAAAGCGATATGTGGGCTTTAGCACTCGTATTACAATACAACAAGTACCTTTTTGTGCTAAACAAATAAAAGTTTTTTTTCGAGCCTTTTTTAAATTCCTCAAAAATGCCCTAGTTCGGTTTCGGAAAATTATCTGATTCATAAATCGTATTACCGGGTATCTTTCAACTTACACAACGACTTTTATTTACAAATTTCGACTTCTAGAATCAAATATAATTTTATAACCAGCTCCAGCGGAATTGTTTGCGTATTTGAGATTCGCGGGTTTCACAAAAGGCGCCCAGCGCTTTCACAAAAGGCTGCGGACGAATTTTATTGAACCGACGAATATGCCTACAGTATCGAGTGACACAAAAGCGTGCAGGTTCTCCGAAATGGCCCATTGTCACCTGTTTACCCTTGGAATTGGCAGATTGCTAATCCCCTGTTGACACTGTCGTTTTTTTCCCTTAGCTGAAGAATGGGGGCGGGAGGGAGTCCGCATTTGAAGAGGGATGGAGAGGTAATATACACGTAACTTTTTAACCGAGTTTCATAAGTGCAGAGAATTCCGCATTTTTTGTCTAACACTGCATTATTATTCAGAAATTCGTCTCCAAGCTCACGGGAAGTTTAGAAACCTGAAGCCTTAAATTTTGAGGTCCTTTGCCAGTACTAATACCGCTTAAATTTTCGTTTTAAGTTACTCAAAGAGATTGATACCCCGTAAGCCATAGATGAACACGGTCAAAAAGCTGGGGTGGGGTGTTTCCCCGGGTAAATGAAATTTCAAAATCTAGGGGGGGGACCTAGGGGGGTCGAACCCCCCCCCCTAGCTTTCTAGGGGGGTCGACCCGGGGTGGAAGATTTTAAAACCTAGAGGGGGGTCAGGTGGGGTCCAATTTCCGAAACAAAATACTTTTAAACCTATAAATGTTTAATAATAGTTTTTTTTTATAAGATAATACTACATTTTATTGAATAAAAAGCGATATTTAGGTATAAAAAGGGTGTAAAGGGTGTAAAAACATGAATTTGTGTTAAAAATTCACGTTTTTGGAAGGAAATTTAGTATAAATACTTAAAATGTTCTCGAGAAAGAGGGGGGTCAGATTTCAAATCTAGAGGGGGGTCAGGGGTAAAAAAATCGAAAATTTGGGAGGAAGGGAGGGCCCTAGATTTTTTTTCTAGGGGAAGGCCCAAAAATTTCGAGGCTAGGGGGGGGTGGACCCAACCTTACCCCCCTTGTTCATCTATGCCGTGAGCTCGTTCGTTCCTGTATATTTTTTTAAATTGTTTAGGTTTGCTTGGGAATATAGTTCTAAAGTTTAAAAACTGAAAAATTGGCTGTTGATGTTCTAGAACAGTCTATGTCTTACTTCAATTTGCTACAGGCTTAGAAATTATTTGAGGCAAAATACTAACACAGCACAGGTACAGTGGTAGAACAGGGTGTTCCAGAATACTGTGGTTTGACCGAGTCGAACATCAATGTAGTCATTGCGTTATTCTAGTTTACCTGGATAACTTGAATATTTGTTCAGTTATAAGTTAAATGAGAAGTTATTTATAAAAAGCTAGGTTTGACAGCCTTTAACATATCGCAGTCATCAACTGACTAAAATTACATAACTTTGCGCATGGCCGAAATAACTGAAATTAAAGTTAGGCTCCTAAAATTGGTGAAAGTGAATACATATTATTTTGATGGCCAGTGGTATATATACCTACTTGAGTGGCACTCTAAGTCGAAAGTTACGGGCGAATTAGCGCTTGGCGCGCCGGCTTTCTATCCAAAACTCAAACAAAACTGACGCGGCTTTTTTTTTTATGGACACATTTCGTCGTTACTACGACATAATCAGCCACAGTTCTTATAAAGTATGTGTGCCTGTGACTCGTTTTAAATTTATAACGGGACCTTATTAACTACAGAATGAGTCACAGTCACGTGTATTTTATAATGACACTGGCTCATTTTGCCGTAGTAACGACGATTTACATTTCTCTCGGACCGTCCAGCGTTGTCGGGATGTCTTTGAGTTAGTCGGTTCTTAGTTTCAGAGTCGGGTTAATTTTATAATAAGTCCGACTCTTTTTGTCTTGGTAATGACGATGGAAATCGGGAGACAGCTAAGTGAGATTATTCGGGACAACCCAAGCGGGTTATTTCATAAAGCAATTTTCGGCTTGGGCGTGAATTCGGGATTTTAACCGCGTATTCGGAAAACAAAAGGACGTTCCCGTGACAGAACGAGTCAGAGTCGTCATAAAATACTCGTAACCGCCACTTTTTTATTATTTAATAGATAGATACTTTAAACGTTTTGTTTTTAAGTCTGAGTTACGTTGATTTTATACCGATTATGACTCTTTATAACGTAGTAGAAAATAATAGGTACGGTAGCTTCGGTCTGAATTTGTTCTGAAACGGATTTCGAAACGACTCCCATGACGGGATCGCGAGGGATGGTCGTCTAGGAAGGGACCGGTCGAACTGGACTTGTTAGTTTTAAGCGGACGTCTGGGCTTTATGGGAAATTCCACCCACAAGACGGGTTTTGGGAAAGTAGGGATCTTCCTACCCTCGTAGGTGAGCAGGGGGGTTATACCCATAATCCCAAAATTTTGAAACTTCTGCTGACACTCCCCTTAAAATTGTGTACTTATACATGGGCACGGAGTGACGTTGAAGGGGGGCTTAAGCCCCCCAAAATTCTGAGAAGGGAGTTTAACCCCCCCCCCACTCAGAAGTGGGGGAGAAAAGGTTAACCCTCCTCCCAATTTTCGAAAAATGAAGAAAAAAGTCTTTAAAATGACTTCTAACTGCCTCCAAACTTAAGTTTTGAGGTCAAAATCAATGAAAGCTTAAAAATGCAATAAAAAGGGCTTTTGATCTAAAATTAGCGCTTTTTATCTATTTTCACTTACCTAAAATTGAAAAACGATATGGGTAAAATGCACTCCAGAAAAAAAACGATATGGGTATTTTGCGTTTCTTGGATTTCAACCTCCCGTAATTTGGGGTTTAACTCCTCACTCCGGACCAACTTGCCCATGTATGAATGGAACCCTTCTTTAAAAATTTGGGGTTCCTAGTACTAAACACGCTAAAAATAGGGTATTTAAGGACTAGGACAATCAGAGACGGGCAATCGTTTAAGGAAGAATATACGTTAAAAAAAAGTCAGGATATTAAGGACGCTTGAAACGTCGCATTCGTGCACGTCAAAAATGTTTTGTTCTGTAGGAATGGTTGATAAAATTGATCTCCGGTGATCGTAGAGATGTCCAATTTTTCCCAAGCGCTAATTGGCTAAAAACGATTCTATAAAGTCATAACTCTGTGATGATATTTAACACTAAATAACTTCCGTTTAAGAGGGTTTTGACCATCGTGCGTGAAACTAATGATGTTCTCCGGAGCTCAGCTTTTAGGAGCTCCGGAGTAACCCTCTGAGCTTCGAAGTTCCAAAGCTCCGCCCTATTTTTCTACTAATTTTATGAATAATTAAAGAGTGATGGAATAAGTTATTTTGTCTAAATTTTTTTGTGAATCAAATTTTTCTCTAAAGTTATTTAAACGATAAAAATATACCTAAACGTATGGATACAGATAGAGTATTTCAAGCTTAAATAAGCTTCAAATTTCTCATTTAAGGGGCGAAGCTCCGGAGCTCTGGAGCTCCCTCCGCTTCAACTGGCAGAAGCTCCTGAAAATAATATTGGAGGGAAGGAACATCCTTTTTATTTACTCATAAGTTTAGAAGGCTCTACATGAATGCAATGCATGTCAACCCTGTTATTTTCTTAAGAGGTTGCTGTTCACAATTAAAGCTTATATAAAAGATTATATTTATTTAAGTTTATGACAGTATATAAAATTGTTAATGAAAAACTGGGCAAAATGTCGTATCTTGTTTGTTTGTTGAGCCTTGTTACGAGGATAATCGTAATTATGACGAAATGATTATGACGTGATCTTGTGGGAAGTGAACTTAAATATTCTTTGCTGGTTTTTGTACCCATGGGGTATTTAGTGTACGTTCCCACGATAGAATTAACTATAGGTTGGATTGGGATGAGCACGGCATTACAGTTTGGTATTAGGATTATGGAAAATCAGGAACCTTTAGCAAGTAACAACTATAGCTTTTCACTGGTAAACGGTAGGCATAGAAGCAAACAAACTGATTGCTTGCTAATGCTAAATGTCCACCGTACTGTATGTTATGACGTATGGGTATGGCACGACACGTATATAAAAAATCCCACAAAATTTCAGAAACAAAAAAGTTATTATCATTTGCTTTATAAACACTTTAAAATAAATCATTATTAGTACGATTAAGCTTTAATAAAAAGTGTTCTCTTTTGGGGATTTGAATTCGAGATAAGAGTTCTGTCTGACTCGCATTAGTAATACAGTTTTTAGTATTATAAAAAAGTATCAACAGGCATTGAGAAACAAATTTTTAAAAAGCTTTAAGAAAAATTTTTCGCGCAAAAAATTAACATTGCTAAAGTATTTTGGAAGCTTGGAAGGAACAGATCAAATCTATTATGATCACTTCATAAATTATTCGCAAACTCATTAAAAAATTATTTTGAAAAAATATATCTCCGTATAAAAGTCTTAATACCAAAAAACTGTTTATCCTGACCTCCCTGGCAAAGTCCAGGGGGCCGGGAAAAATAAAATCAGAACTTTTTTATTACATATATAGCTAATTTCAATTTTACAATTTTTTTTACTTCCACCAAAAACATATTTTTGATTTTACCTCTAAAAATTAGCCGGACTATTTTAAATGTTTGAAACAATGTTAGGGTATTTTTGTTTTAAATAAATAATATTGATCTTATCGTTTTCATTGTAAAAAAAGCACCACTCGGTGCAGATTTGTGAAAAAGAAAAATCTTTATTACATTTTTACCCGTTTCTTCACTTCAGTATAAACTTTACTTACTATACGCATATCATGCTCCGGAGCTCCGGTAATTTAAAACAAAAAAAGCTTTGGACTTTTGTTCCTTAACTAAGAATGTTTATCGAATTTTTCAAACTACTTTTTTGACGTTTTAGATAAATTAAAAAAAATATATTATCTTTAATTTACACAAAAATTCGAAAAAAAATAATAAATTAATTAAAAAATTAGCAAAAAGAAAGACGCAGCTCTGCAGCTCTTACTAGAGCTCGGAGCTCTGCAGCTTTTAAAGTTGGAAGTCGGAGCTCCCAGAAACATTACAAATATATTCATTGATTTTAAGTTTTTGTTACGCGTTGTTTTCATAATTTATTCCACTTGTTAAACATTATCCCCTTCCAGCCTCGAAACAGTTTTGAAAAAAAAAATCTTTTTTTTAAAATGTGCACTTTGTTTTGTCTCTATTTACATCCGTTAATTGGTCGCTCCCGGCGAAAAAAATTTCCATTCTGTCAAAACTTTAAACAGAGAGAAAAAAAACCGTTCGTGATAAATTATACCGTTTTCATCCCCTCTCTATGGGACGATTTAAAACCATAAGAGCCCTCTCGTTGTATCTAGCCGGCGTAACTGTATATCAGGTGCTGATTAAGCCGTCTTAGCCCCTCTAGCTAACAGCGTTAGCCGGCACTTCAGCCCCCCGGGGAAAACAAGTGTCTTCCCAACTTCTTCGGAGATCGAAAACAAGAGTTCGCTGACAACTTTGACGAATATATCGGCGCAGGTGATTGCCTTCTGTCAGACCAAGTCTTTTTAGAAAAACACACTTTTTTCCACCGACCAACGTTAACGTTTTGCATTTTGCAAGTGTATACTGTAGATACTGCATACTAGCGATGTTCCTACCCTTAAATAATATGCTTCAGAGCTCCGGCCATTTAAAGCAGCTATGGAGCTCCTCAGGCAGTTTTTTTTAATAAACACACTTATTACCCGTCCAAACATTTTCCATTCGGCAAGCGTATAATGAAGTTCCGCCCTTTGAATTTTTTTTTATTTTCTTTAATTAAACAAAACAATAATTAAATATGAAAAAAAAACGAAATGGTTTAGTTGCGATGGGAGGTATTCGTTTGTTGTGTATTAGACTTTTATACGGAGATATATTTTTTCAAAAATAATTTTTTAATGAGTTTGCGAATAATTTATGAAAGTGGCGGATCATAATACATTTTGATCGGTCCCTTCCAAGCTTCCAAAATACTTTAAGCAATGTTAAATTTTTTGCGCGAAAAATTTTTCTTAAAGCTTTTTAAAAATTTGTTTTCGAATGCCTGTTGAGATTTCTATAATACCAAACTGTATTACGAATGCGAGTCAGACAGAACTCTTATCTCGAATTCAAATCTCAAAAGAGAACACTTTTTATTAAAACTTAATCTGACTAATAATGATTTATTTTAAGATGTTTATAAAAGCAAACTACAACAACTTTTTTGTTTTTAAATACTTTTTTGTGGGATTTTTTATATACGTGTCGTGCCATACCCATACGTCATAACATACAGTACGGTGGACATTTAGCATTAGCAAGCAATCAGTTTGTTTGCTTCTATGCTTACTTGGTTTATGATGAAAAGCTATAGTTGTTACTTGCTAAAGGTTCCTGATTTTCCATAATCCTAATACCAAACTTAATGCCTGCTCATCCAATCCAACCTATAGTTAATTCTATCGTGGGAACGTACACTAAATACCCCATGGGTACAAAAACCAGCAAAGAATATTTAAGTTCACTTCCCACAAGATCACGTCATAATCATTTCGTCATAATTACGATTATCCTCGTAACAAGGCTCAACAAACAAACAAGATACGACATTTTGCCCAGTTTTTCATTAACAATTTTATATACTGTCATAAACTTAAATAAATATAATCTTTTATATAAGCTTTAATTGTGAACAGCAACCTCTTAAGAAAATAACAGGGTTGACATGCATTGCATTCATGTAGAGCCTTCTAAACTTATGAGTAAATAAAAAGGATGTTCCTTCCCTCCAATATTATTTTCAGGAGCTTCTGCCAGTTGAAGCGGAGGGAGCTCCAGAGCTCCGGAGCTTCGCCCCTTAAATGAGAAATTTGAAGCTTATTTAAGCTTGAAATACTCTATCTGTATCCATACGTTTAGGTATATTTTTATCGTTTAAATAACTTTAGAGAAAAATTTGATTCACAAAAAAATTTAGACAAAATAACTTATTCCATCACTCTTTAATTATTCATAAAATTAGTAAGAAAAATAGGGGCGGAGCTTTGGAACTTCGAAGCTCAGAGGGTTACTCCGGAGCTCCTAAAAGCTGAGCTCCGGAGAACATCATTAGTTTCACGCACGATGGTCAAAACCCTCTTAAACGGAAGTTATTTAGTGTTAAATATCATCACAGAGTTATGACTTTATAGAATCGTTTTTAGCCAATTAGCGCTTGGGAAAAATTGGACATCTCTACGATCACCGGAGATCAATTTTATCAACCATTCCTACAGAACAAAACATTTTTGACGTGCACGAATGCGACGTTTCAAGCGTCCTTAATATCCTGACTTTTTTTTAACGTATATTCTTCCTTAAACGATTGCCCGTCTCTGATTGTCCTAGTCCTTAAATACCCTATTTTTAGCGTGTTTAGTACTAGGAACCCCAAATTTTTAAAGAAGGGTTCCATTCATACATGGGCAAGTTGGTCCGGAGTGAGGAGTTAAACCCCAAATTACGGGAGGTTGAAATCCAAGAAACGCAAAATACCCATATCGTTTTTTTTCTGGAGTGCATTTTACCCATATCGTTTTTCAATTTTAGGTAAGAAAAAATAGGTAAAAATCGCTAATTTTAGATCAAAAAGCCCTTTTTATTGCATTTTTAAGCTTTCATTGATTTTGACCTCAAAACTTAAGTTTGGAGGCAGTTAGAAGTCATTTTAAAGACTTTTTTCTTCATTTTTCGAAAATTGGGAGGAGGGTTAACCTTTTCTCCCCCACTTCTGAGTGGGGGGGGGGGTTAAACTCCCTTCTCAGAATTTTGGGGGGCTTAAGCCCCCCTTCAACGTCACTCCGTGCCCATGTATAAGTACACAATTTTAAGGGGAGTGTAGGCAGAAATTTCAAAATTTTGGGATTATGGGTATAACCCCCCTGCTCACCTACGAGGGGTAGGAAGATCCCTACTTTTCCCAAAACCCGTCTTGTGGGTGGAATTTCCCATAAAGCCCAGACGTCCGCTTAAAACTAACAAGTCCAGTTCGACCGGTCCCTTCCTAGACGACCATCCCTCGCGATCCCGTCATGGGAGTCGTTTCGAAATCCGTTTCAGAACAAATTCAGACCGAAGCTACCGTACCTATTATTTTCTACTACGTTATAAAGAGTCATAATCGGTATAAAATCAACGTAACTCAGACTTAAAAACAAAACATTTAAAGTATCTATCTATTAAATAATAAAAAAGTGGCGGTTACGAGTATTTTATGACGACTCTGACTCGTTTTTTCACGGGAACGTCCTTTTGTTTTTCCGAATACGCGGTTAAAATCCCGAATTCACGCCCAAGCCGAAAATTGCTTTATGAAATAACCCGCTTGGGTTGTCCCGAATAATACTCACTTAGCTGTCTCCCGATTTCCATCGTCATTACCAAGACAAAAAGAGTAGAACTTATACTAAAATTAACCCGACTCTGAAACTAAGAACCGACTAACTCAAAGACATCCCGACAACGCTGGACGTTCCCAGAGAAATGTAAATCGTCGTTACTACGGCAAAATGAGTCACTGGCATTTATAAAATACACGTGACTGTGACCCATTCTGTAGTTAATAAGGTCCCGTTATAAATTTAAAATGAGTCACGGGCACACATATTTTATACGAACTGTGGCTGATTATCGTAGTAACGACGAAATGTGTCCATAAAAAAAAAGCCGCGTCAGTTTTGTTTGAGTTTTGGATAGAAAGCCGGCGCGCCAAGCGCTAATTCGCCCGTAACTTTCGACTTAGAGTGCCACTCAAGTAGGTATATATACCACTGGCCATACAAAATAATATGTATTCACTTTCACCAATTTTTAGGAGCCTAACTTTAATTTCAGTTATTTCGGCCATGCGCAAAGTTATGTAATTTTAGTCAGTTGATGACTGCGATATGTTAAAGGCTGTCAAACCTAGCTTTTTATAAATAACTTCTCATTTAACTTATAACTGAACAAATATTCAAGTTATCCAGGTAAACTAGAATAACGCAATGACTACCGCATTAAATGTTCGACTCGGTCAAACCACAGTATTCTGGAACACCCTGTTCTACCACTGTACCTGTGCTGTGTTAGTATTTTGCCTCAAATAATTTCTAAGCCTGTAGCACAATTGGAGTAAGACATAGACTGTTCTAGAACATCAACAGCCAATTTTTCAGTTTTTAAACTTTAGAACTCTGTTTCCCAAGCAACCCTAAACAATTTAAAAAAATAGACAGGAACGAACGAGCTCACGGCATAGATGAACAAGGGGGGTAAGGTTGGGTCCACCCCCCCTAGCCTCGAAATTTTGCGGCCCCCCTAGATTAGAAAAAAATCCAGGGGCCCCCCTCCCCCCAAATTTTCGAATGGCGATACATTATTTTGTTTGTTAATTTTCAGTTACGTATGCTCAAGGACATCGGAGCCCTGGAGTAAATTACCCTTTTTCACTTTTACCGAACCAGAATCGTAGCCACGAGCGGGTGAGTGGAGAGGGGAGTGGGGTCCTGAGGTAAAGAAAGGGGGGCACACTGGGGGCTTTATCCTTGTAGGAATTTTTTTAGAAACTAGAGCCAAAAACTGCTATTGGAAACCCTATTGAAAACTCTAAATTTAGTAATTTAGCAGTCTCTATGAATGAATTTTTTTTATTTTAAAACAGGTACTTCCAACTTAAAAGAAAAATATAAATAATTTAAAAAAATATAATAAGCTTCTTGTTTGAATTGTAATCATGCTAAATAAAAAATCATAATTTTAGTAGGTCAAAAACCCTTTTTATCGTAATTTTGAGCTTTTTTATTGCTTAAAACTCTCACTTTAACCTCATAACTTAAGTTTGGAGGCAGTTAAGTAAAAGTCATTTTAAAGACGTTTTTTTTATTTGTTAAAAAAGTAGGGTTAACTTGTTTGCTTTCTCCCTCTCCCCGCTTCTGGCTAGAAGAGTTAGTAAAAAACCTCCTTCCCAGAATTTGGAGGGGATGGAGGTTTTTTCCCGTGCCCATGTATACAATAAAATATTTGGCCGACGACCACGGTGTGTATCCTCTCTCCAAAGAATTACAAGGTTTTCCTTCGTAACATCGTTACCAATTCGTTTCTAGTCAAATGAAAAATGTTTTAGAAGCAAAATAAAAAAAAAAAATGAATGAATAAAAATTATTATGTTTTTAGCACTGGATCTTCTCAAAATAAAATGAACATGCTTAAAATTTACGATATTTCGGAGCAGTATATTGCATACAGGTAATAACAATTATTTCATGATCTTGTTTACAAAATTAGCTTTAAGAAATTTTAGATATTCAAAAATATTGCATCAAAATTCTTTTAAATTCCGTGGTATGTATTATGTTGGCTAACAAAACTTTTTTTTATTATTGTCCATTTTAAGGTATAAATTCATAGCATCTTTATAAAACGTTTCACATTTGTTTAGCGCTCCAATACCGGAAGTAATTGATATATTTTACGAATGGGAATCATTTTATGTTTTGTGCAAAAATGGAAAACTTTTTCGACTTCAGGAAAAAGATGTTCAAAGCAAACTGGATGTCCTATTCAGGTATGTTTTTTTAATAGCAAGAAGTCGAGTTATTGATTATTTCTGGTATTTGTATGCCAGAGATACGTACATACATAATGTACATACATAAACGCTAATAGCCTTACATATAAATCATACAAACAAGCAAAAAATTGTCATAAAAACAAACATAAAGTTAAGATAAAACACACAAGCTAAAAATATGTTGTACGCACCAGACCTGTGCACTGCCCCCCGGGGTTAAAAGGGGGGGGGGCAATTCCAAAACGGGGGGGGCACGGGGGGGCCGCTTTTTTGAGACGGGGGGGCACTAAAACGGGGGGGGCAAGGAGGGGGCAAGAAATAAAAGAGAGAAAAAGGAGAAAAAGAGAAGAAAAGAAGGGAAAAGGGAAAAAAGGGACAAAAAAAGCGGAAATAAGGTAAAAATAGGTCTAAAATGGCTTAAAATACATTGAAATAGGCTAAAAACTGCAAAAAATTCGCGATGATGGCGTCATCATAGGTCAAAAATGGCGTCATATTTTTAGGGTACTTTTTCATTTTTTGGCGGGGGGGGGGGCAAATCCTCCAATAAAACGGGGGGGCATTTTCAGACCGTGCACAGGTCTGACGCACTATTTAATTTGTTTAGAAAACGGTTTTTTGATGTAATGATTTTAAAAGTAATAAAAATTTTTGAGAGCCATGTTAATACGCTTTTTACAATAGTATTTTATTATTAATTAAATAATTTTAATGATATGAAAAAAATCGAACAAAAAAATATGCGATTTTTAAACTTTGGTTACCAAGGGTTGAATTGTCGTATAATCGCTTCCTCTGTATATAATTCTTGTTTTCTGTGTTTTAACTTTTAACATATTTTTGGGTCCAGAAGGCTTACCGTTTGGACCAGTTATTAAGCCATTATTACGCTAAAAACTTATACGGCTTATTAATTATTGTTTTGATCGTTCCGGCTAAAAGTAATAATGAAAACATAAATTATTTGTTATTTTATTTGGCTTTATTATTTCCATAAATACTTTAACTAGGTTGTCTTTTAGTCATGACGCATTGGTTTGTATTTGTAGTAGTTCTAATAGTTTATAAAGGTATATAATAATATGAGCAGATATAATATAATAATCTGATTTTATATGGGGAGATTGGGACTTTTACACAATCAAACAACCACAGATGTTTTTTTTGGGGGGCAGTGGGGTCCACCCCCCCTAGAGTCAAAATTTTCGACCCCCTCCCCCCAAAGCTCGGGAGTGGTCCGGCCTGACCCCCCCTAGCGAGGCTGACCCCCCTCTCCATCCCCCCTCTCGACCAATTTAGAAGTATAATTTTTTATTTACTGTCAAAAACACGGTTTTTTAGTTAAAAACAGTGTTTAAATACACTTTTTAGGCCTAAATAGGCTGTTTTAGTATATAAAATTCAATATTAGACCTAAAAACACTTAAATTATTGATTTTAAAAAAACTTTGTTAAAAAATCGGACCCCCTGACCCCCCTAAATTTGAATTTTCGCACCCGGGGGCGACCCCCCGCCTAAAAAGCCAGAGGGGGTCCTGACCCTCCGCACCCCCTAAAACTTTTGGCCTTCCACCCGGGGGTGGACCCCCCGAGCGGACCGGACCAAAAACAACACCATAGATGTTTTTTTTTTGATATTATTTTATAGAATAACTTGTATATATGTTTATGATTTGTTTAAATTTTTTTAGAAAGAATCTATTCGATTTGGCTATTAAGTAAGTGTTGTGTATTAATTATATTATTTATTATGTAATGAACTAACTATTTAGCAATAAAACAATAAAAATGATATTCGGAAAAACTGTTTGTTATTATAAAAGCTTACATTTTACAATTTTATTAAAAGCAAATATTTTTGAAAACCTAGTTTTTAACGGCTAAAGGCCACTGATTCCGTACAATATTTTATAATTTGCTTATATATGGGCGCCCATTTTTTGGGGGAGAGGAGTGGGGTTAGGCGCTCTCTAAAATGGGCGGAGGGATATTCCAAAACTTTTTTTAAGAGGTGTCTCTCAATTATACCCTATAATTACCATAATAGGGTGTCTGAAAGGTTTTGACAAATTCGTATTTTTTTTTTGGGGGGGGGGAAAGAGGTGGAGCGGAGAGGGTAACCTTAGTTCCTACCCTCATTTCCTCCACACCTGTGCACTGCCCCCATAGATGAACACAATCACCGAAGCTAGGGGGGGGGTGTTTACCCTGAGCAAATGACATTTCAAAGTCTAGAGGAGTCCATGGGGAAGTCTAACCCTCCTAGATTTCTAGGAGTTGACCCCGGGTGTAAGATTTTGGAACCTAGAGGGGAGTTAGGTGGGGTCCAATGTCCGAAGCAAAATACTTTTAAACCATTAAAGGTTTAATAATAGTTTTTTTATAAGATAATACTACATTATTGTATTAAAAGAGAGTAAAAACATGAATTTATATCAATAAAAAATTTTTATTGATTTTTAAATTTTAAAATTTTTATTTTTTAATTTTTATCGTGAATTATCGTGAATTTTTTATCACGTTTTTGGAAGAAAATTTAGTATAAAAAAGTACTCACAATTTTCTCGAGTGGTAAGGGGGGGTGGTCAGATTTCAAAATTTAGAGGGGGGTCAGGGGTAAAAAATTCGGAAATTTGGGGGGAGGGCGCCCCCCTAAATTTTTGTCAAGGGTGGGGGGGTCCCCCCCCCTGGCGGACCCGACCAAAAACACCTATGGGGGTCAGGGGTAAAAAATTCGAAAATTTGGGGGAGGGGGGAGCCATCTACGCCCCCGGAGTTTTATTCGGATGGAAATTCCAAAACGGGGGGGAGAACGGGAGCAATTTTTGAAACTGGGGGAGGGGAGGGTGTCAAGCAAGGGAAAAAGAGGAAAAAAGAAGAAGAAAAAAAGGACAAATAAGGTAAAATTCAATTTACAATAGGTCTAAAAAGGCTTAAAAAGCATTTTTAATAGGAAGAAATAGGCTATATATAGAAATAGGAAGAAATAGGCTATGGATAAAAATAGAAATATGCTAAAAACTGCAAAAATGTTGCGATGATAGCGTCATATTAGGTTAAAAATGACACTATAATTTTTGGGTACTTTTTTCATTTTTAGGCGGCTGGGGGGGCAATAAAACGAGGGGGCCACTAATATTCCGGTGATGGACATTTCCAGACGTGCACAAGTCTGTTTCCCTATACATTTTTATAACGTAAAGTCAGGTGTTTTCTTGATTTTAATTAAATAATATGTCTATACAATATAATAATATGCAGACCTGTGCACGGTCTAAAATGTCCTCCCCCGCTTTATTGGAGCATTTGCCTCACCCCCCGTTTTGTAATTGCCCCCCTGCCAAAAAATGAAAAAGTACCCTAAAATTTTACCGCCATTTTTGACCTATGATGACGCCATCATCGCGAATTTTTGGCAGTTTTTAGCCTATTTCAATGCATTTTAAGCCATTTTAGACCTATTTTTACCTTTTTTTTTTGCTTTTTTTGTCCTCTTTTTTCCCTTTTCCCTTCCTTTTTCTCCTTTTTTTGTCTTTTTTTTCTTTCTCCCCTGCTTGCCCCCCGTTTTATTGCCCCCGTTTCAAAAAAGTTGCCACCCCCCGTTTTGGAATTCCCCCCCCCCAAGAAAACCACCGGGGGGCAGTGCACAGGTCTGAATATGTATATAATTTTTTACTGTAAAAAACAAATTTAAAAAAAAACAAGTCAAGTACCGTATGTAAGAAAAAACGGTACTTTTTACACCTTAAATATTGTTTTATAGCTTGGCTAAACGATACTATTGCGAAGAGGAGGATTTAGCAGCAATTTTCAAGCAGCACGGCGACTACTTATACGTGTAATTAAAATTTATTTTTGATTCATATAATTTAATTTACAAAAACTTTTGAGATTATATTGCAAGGGTACTAATATGTATTTCGTCGTTACTCTGACACAAAGAGCCACCAACGAAACACACGCCCCCCCCTCCCCCTAATAATTGTGTGTATTAATACACGATAGTTTCTGAAATTTTTCTCGTTTAGTTTAGATTATAATGCCTGCTTTTAGTGAATAAAATTTTTTAGGGTTGTCGTGGACACGTGTCCATTACCCTAGCACTAAAATTTTTCTCTTTATTTGATCGCTGCATAATCATAGGTGTTTTTTGGGGGGGGGGGGGCACAGAGGGGTGCACCCCCCCGTGGAGCCAAAATTTTGGACCCCCCCCCCCCAGAAAAAATATCGGGGCCCCCCCCCCCCCCCCCCCAAAGCTCGAGAGCGGTCCGGCCTACCCCCCCCTAGCGAGGCTGACCCCCCTCCCCCCCCTCCCGACCTATTTGCAATTATATTTATTTATTTACTGTCAAAAACATTGGATTTTAGTTAAAAACAGTGTTTAAATACACTTTTTAGGCCTAAATAGGCTGATTTAATACATAAAATTCAATATTAGACCTAAAAACACTTAAATTATTGAGTTAAAAAAATTTTGCTAAAAAAATTTACCCCCCTACCCGCCCCCCTAAATCTGAAATCCCGCACCCGGGGTTGACCCCCCCCTAAAAAGCCAGGGGGGTCCCACCCCCGAAACCCCCCCCCCTAAAAAGTTTTGGCCTTCCACCCGGGGGTGGACCCCCCCTAGCGGACCCGACCAAAAACACCTATGTGCATAATATGATCATTAAATAAATTTAAAAAATATAACAATGCTTTGTTTTAAAGTATGCGCGCTTAAATTTTTCCTCACTACATTATAATATAACACAGTACGGACCTGTGCACTGCCCCCCCCCCCGGGGTTAAAACGGGGGGGCAATTCCAAAATGGGGGGCACGGGGGCAACTTTTTTGAAACGGGAGGGGGACAAGCAGAGGAAAAAGAAAAAAAAGAGAAAAAAAAGGAAAAAAAAAGAGAAAAAATAAGGGCAAAAGGGACAAAAAAAGCGAAAATAAGGTAAAAATAGGTCTAAAATGGCTTAAAATACATTAAATAGGCTAAAAACTGCAAAAAATTTGTGATGATGGCGTCATCATAGGTCAAAAATGGCGTCATAATTTTTGGGTACTTTTTTATTTTTTGGCGGGGGGGGGCAATAAAATGGGAGGGAGGGGCAATGGGCAAATCCTCCAATAAAACGGGGGGGGCATTTCCAGACCGTGCACAGGTCTGACAGTATGTAAATAATGTTCCCAATGTATCAACGCAAGAAAATAGAATTTTGTAGAAAAGGTGATTTTGATAATGCTGTCAAAGAATATGTTCAAACGATTGGAAAACTTGAACCTTCGTATGTCATTAGAAAGGTAATATTTAATTTTGAAAACTGACGCTAGTTTGCCCTCCACAAAACAAGAAAAATTTTATAAGAAACAATTGTTAAAAAGTAAAAATATTTGACACATTTGCTGTAATTTTTAACAAGGTGTCATTTATTATTTTATTAAAGGCTCTCAATCACCCCAATTAGAGCGTTTTCTAATAGGTTTTACCAGTGGTCGAACGGAATTATACGCATACATTAAAATGGGCAAGTTCGCCTGAGTGGGAGATAGTTAAACCCTGAGGGGGGAGGAGCCCGGAAAGGGGTTTTGTTAAAATCCGAGAACGCATTGTTTTCAATTTCGTTTTTGTTTCTGAAGTGCATTTTGCCCATATAGTTTTTCAATAAATATTAGTGAAAGAATACAAAAAAATATATTAAAAGCAGGGCGGAGCGTGAAAGCTTTTTGGAGCCTCCTCTCTGGCGAGAAACATGACTACTCATAGTTAGTAGGATAATACCGATTTTTTTGTATTATTTTCTGTTTATTCGTTTATGGCTTGCGAAAAAATAGTGTTTTTTTAAAAAAAGTAGAGTTGGAATATATCGTACGGCCAGAACTACACTCTAAAAATCTGTTAAAAAGATTGCATTTGGTGATTAACAAAAACTAAAACTTTTTATTGTAATTAGAGAATATTTTTTAATAACAATTGAATTTTTTTTTTGGACTGCTGTGACTTTTTTTAGTTATTGGACGCCCAGAGAATAAAACAGCTTACTACCTATTTGGAGGGTACCGTGTGGTCACACAATTTATTGTAAATTAATAGTGTAAAAAATAAAATGGTAAAAAATGTGTGCAAGAGGTTTAATGTATGACTGCTTTATGCTATTTAAAACAGATTGGTGAGACTGAGACTCCAAATTGGTTAGTCGACATGAAATTTATTTTTAAAAAAAGGTTCCTTTGATGATGTTTAAAAATTGGAGCACCTTGTAATGCGAGTTGGCTGGCTCCAGTGATGGTGGCAGTGCAATGAAAAATGAATTTTATTGGCCGCTCTGGTGGCCGCTAACTAAAACAAGTTCTCAGCATATTAATAATATAATTACCTGATAGGGGTGGGGCCTTGACTAACATTCTACATCAACAACAGTGCTGATATAGGGTGGTAAGCGGCAATATGGAATATCCATCGCCGGCCCGCTTCAGCTATTAAAAAAAATCGCCTAAAATGAGAAAAATATCCGGAACGCTACCTACCTTTGATTATACCTACAAAAATATACAATTAATATCTTTTATCAGTCCAAAATATTATGGAATGTTTCTACCACAAAGTTTAATTTTAAAAATTTAGAATGTTTGGTGTTATAAACTCCTCCCCCCATTATCCTCACCTGCCTCTCTATAGTCAAAATCTCGGATCCAGTTGTTATTGACTGGCAGGGTGATTGGGAGGGGGAGGGGTTAAGCGTTAGGGTTATTCCCAGGTGGGCAGTGTCTTGAATTTTTTTGGAAGGGAGAGAGGTTATAACCGATTCCATAAATTTGGCGGGAGGTGGCCTAAAATTTTTTTGGTTGTATATACCTCAAACAGACATGTGCACTGCCCCTCCTTGGGGTTTTATTGGGGGGCAATTCCAAAATGGGGGACACGAGAGGGGGCAACTTTTTTGAAACGGGGAGGGGCAAGCAGGCGAGAATGAGAAAAAAAAACAGGATAAAAAAGGCAAAATTTAAGTATTAATAGCAATACGTAACTGAACGAAGTATACGGTACAT
>JASAMX010015847.1:0-13681 GCA_030248175.1 Microlaimidae sp. YZB2_3
CTAAGCTATGGGTGAAAAAAACAGCAAATATTTTTTTGGACTAGAAAAGAAAATTTCAGTGGGACAAAACATAACTAAATTACACAAAAGCCTAAACAATGAAATACCATCCAATTTATCAGAAATACAAGACGAATTATATAGTTTTTATAAGGAGTTATATGAAAATAAAAGAAACCTTAAAGATATATTTGAATTTAAAAAATATCTGGATATAGAAAAAATGCCAAAGCTAAATAAAGAGGATGTTGAAATGCTGGAACGAAATATAACTATTCAGGAATGCAAACTAACTCTTGAGTCTATGGGAACAAAGAAATCACCAGGGTCCGATGGAATAACAGCAGAATTTTATAAAAAATTTTGGAATAAAATATCAGGACAGTTTTTTGAGTCAGTTGAAAATACGCACAACACAAGTAAACAGCTCACAAATGAACAAAGTAGAGGAATAATTAGGTTACTTCCAAAACCATTACAAAATATTTTAAGCGTTACAAATTGGAGACCACTAACTCTTTTGAACTGCGACTACAAAATTGTGAGTAAAGTAATAGCATTACGTCTAAAAAAGGTTATAAAAAATTATATCCGCAGACCAGATAGGATTCCTGGAAGGAACTTACATTGGACAACTTATAAGATTAATTATAGATTTAAATCAATGGATGGATGAACAAAATCTTGAAGGATATTTAATATCACTTGACATTGAAAAAGCCTTTGACTCTTTGGATTGGAATTTCATGTATGGTTCTATGGAATATTTTGGATTCCCAGCTAAATTTATTTCTTATATTAAAATTCTTTATTCTAATGCAAATTCAGCCGTAATAAACAATGGATATACTACAAAAATTTTTGACATCGAAAAAGGGGTGCGGCAAGGTGACCCAATTAGTCCATACTCATTTATTATCGCTATAGAATTATTAGCTATAGCTATCAGAAACAATTCAAATATAAAAGGCATAAAAACACTGGGGAGAGAATATAAAATAATACAATTTGCTGATGACACATCATTATTATTACAAGATGAGGAATTAATTAAAGAAGCATGGAAAATACTCGACTTATTTGCTGAATGTTCAGGTTTAAAACTAAATATTAAGAAAACTAAAGAAATGGGAATGGGAAAGCTAAAGCATATCAAACAAATTATACATCAAATTTCCTTTGAACCTAAACCTATTAAAATGTTAGGAGTATATTTTTGTTATGATAAAAAATGATGCACGATTTAAATGTTGGAGGTAAACTGGAAAAGATAAAACAAATTTTAAATCAGTGGAATATTAGACTATTATCGGCAGAATACAAATACTAAAATCATTGGGTTTATCTCAAATTATTTATCAAATGATGAATATTGAAATAAACGAAAGCTGGCTTAAAAAACTAGACAAATATAGAAAGCAGTACATATGGCAATCAAAAATAGCTAAAATAAAACGCAGCGTAATGATACAAGACTATAACATGGGTGGACTTAAAAGTACCATGTATTTTCACTATGAATAAAGTGGCAAAAATTAAAATGATCCACAAAATAATAAAGGATGCAGGTTCAAAATGGTGCACAATTGCTGAAGAGTACTGTAGAAAAATAGGCGGGTTACCCTATCTAATGGAATGTAATTTTGATATAAATAAGCTAAACATTAATACAAAAAACTATTCGAAGTTTTTATCTACAAGGACTAAAAGCTTATTCCAAAATTAATAAATATCAATATAATTGTATTTACGGATATAAAGAAATAAAAGACCAAATAATTAATAATAATAGAAATTTATTGATTGATGGAAAAAATGTATTTATTGAAGAATTAAAAACGAAACAAATAGACAAGTTTAGGAATTTTAAAAAGAGACGATGATTTCAATATGACGACTTAAACAAGCAATTTAATTTTACAAGATTTAATATTATGCTATATGATCAAATAAAAAGTGCTTTCTCAAAAGATTGGAAAGCACTTATTAGAGGTAAAGTAGTACTCACCAATAAAAAACCACTACCTGTTGGCACATATGCTGCCATTAAAAAAATATTTATTAGTAGTCAACTAATTGAAATAACTGCATTAAATAAACGGGAAAAGGAAATAGGGGAAAAGTCACATGAATTTCTTAGAAATAAGTTTTACTTGGCGAGGAAAATAAGTATAGAAACAAAACTTCAGGTGTTTTAATTTAAAGTGTTACATAGAATTATACCAACAAAAAAGTGGTTACATCAAATTAAAAAGGAAGAATACCCACTATGTCAACAATGTAATATCAAAGGTGGATAATCTAATAAAGGTATGTCATAGCCCCCCTTTGCCGCCTCCACAAAAAAATCCAGTTCGGCCCGCCCGCCCGCAGAAGCCGCACGTCCGGCCAGTAGCCGTATGTCCGGCCAGAGCCGCACGTCCGGCCAGAATTGGATTTTATGATGCACGCTGCTACAGACCGCTGTGACATACCTTTATTAGATTATCCACCTTTGGTAATATAAAGTAAATAGACACTATAGAGTATTTTTTAGTCAAATGTCCAACAATTCAAATATTTTGGGATAAAGCAATGAAATACTTTAATATTAAAGAAAATATAAAGATAACTTTAACTACCGAAAACATTATATTTGATGTAAAAACAAAAGAAACAAAACTACAAAAATGGCAAGAATACTGCCTATTGACTAAATATTTTATTTATATACAAAAATTGGATAATAAAATACCCAACTTTAAATCGTTCATTAATTATATAACTGCAAAACTAAAAGCATATCAATTTATTATGAAAAATGATGTCAAAAAATACAGGAAATAAAATAGATGGACAAAATGGATATAAAGTATATAACCAAAATATGGATGTTTTTAAAATTTTTATTGCTGTGAAAGATAAATTTTAATTTGAATAAAATAGAAAAAAAAAAGAAAAAATTCTACAGAGTGAAGTTGCAAAATACTAACATGTTTTATCAAATATAGTTTTACCAGTATTTGTTTTAGTGTTTGGTGTTTATTGTGTTGTGTTTTTTTTCTGTGTAATTGTATAATTTTGTTGTATTTTCTTTAATAAAAAAAGAAACGCAAAAAAACGAGCTAAATTCTGAAGACAAAATGTTGAAAGACGTAAAAGACGATAGCTCCAGAAACCTTCATAACTGTATTGTATTTTATTTTTGGATGGATTAAATCAAATTTTGGTTCACGTATGGAACCTGTACCGTTTGCCACCAGAATATTGGGTTGCCGAGCCATTCGGAACGTGCTGACCTTTGAGCAGCACCCAATTTGCGTCTGGGTCTAATACTGTCCAACACGGTAAAACTCAAGCGGTCCGGTTGCTAAACGCCGTTCCATACCCGCATCCGAGGCAACCTTCTCTCCCTTCTCCAAGGTCTTCTCTGATTGGTCAGCTTAGAAAAAAAACTGAGTTTAATTTTGCGTTCGCTAATTTTTGATTTTACCATTTGATTCAATATCGTATCGTACTGTTTACTGTTTTTATTTAAACTATTTATTTATAACTTTTTTTATATATCGTTTTGGTTGTTTGATATCGGCAAATCCAACCGAGCTGACCTCGATGATTTATAGACTTTAAATTAACTATTTAACAACAAAATCAGTTAAATTTTTCAGTAAATATGGTTAAATAATAAAGGTTAAATACCATATTTTAGCAATTAATTATCAAATTACTAAATTTTGACCAAAAATTCAATTTTTTAGAGGGTAAAAGCTGAATAACTTTTGTATATTTTCTTATAAAACGGCAATTAAAAAAATTATGCGCTCTAATTCGTTTTTTTTTTAAATGCGTAATAACCGCCTAATTGTAATTGGTCCACTTATGTCTCGGTCTCCTTTACAAATTTACGAGGTCAGTCAGATATATTTCAACCATATACTATTAAAAATAGTTTTTTTAGCTTTATTTCACGCACACTATAATGTTTTCCACTTAAAAATGATTTTTTGATAAAAATATTGATTATCAACTTAAACTTAAATATTGTGTTTTTCGTTTTATCATTACTTACACACATTTTGGAGTTTAAAAAATATCATAAAACTAGTAAAAAATGCTCCAGAGCTCCGGCAATTTTAAAGTGTAAGAAGCTCCAGAGCTCCGGCAATTTTAAAGTGTAAGAAGCTCCAGAGCTCCGCCCTGGAAATGCCTAATTTAAAGCTTGTTTGAGCTTGAAATATTATTTAATTATTTTATTTACATTTTCACATATATTTTTATTGGTTTAAATCAGTTTAAAAAAACATTCTCAAAAATTTTCTGACAAATAATTTATAAATTACACTTTAAATATTTATAAAAACAGTGTCAAAGAATAAGACAGTGTTTTAGAGGATCGGCGGATTTTCTGGAGCTCCGTGAAATGCGGAGCTTTGTAATTGATGATTGTGATATTTAGGTTTTAATTTTTTTTTAATTTTTTTATATTTTTCGTGTTTTGCGAAACTGAATAGGTTTTTAGCTGCTTTTGGTTACCGATTTCAGGAAGTCATGAATTCTTTTGAGATTGGAAATGAATGGGTAGTATTAAAAAATATTCAGTTTTGCTTATTGGGTCATACAACTACAGTGCTGTGTTTACTTGCTTTTGTGTGTTCCTGTCTTAGGTCGAAAGTAAGTAATAATAATAATAAGCTCTTCTCTGGACCTCCTCTAGCTCTTCTTTAAAGCCCCAGACCGAAATTCCCTAATTTTCGGCTCCAAGTTCATATGGAACGGTTGTATTTGCGTATGAAAATTTACAGAGATATAAAGAATTTAATATTGAGTTATTATAGTATCTAGTAGTTTCTTATTGTTTGTTTTGTTTTTTTGAAAAAGTTCTTTTTAATTTGCTGTTCAATGCAAAACACAATACAAACAGTGTTTAATACAAACAAACAGTGTTTAATGCAAAACACAATACAAACAGTGTTGACCTCTTTGTTTTACGTGTGTGTGAGTGCGTGATTCATTTTGTTTTGTGGGATAACCTGCTTACTTTTAATTGAAACCTTAATCGAAACCTTAATTTAATCTTAATCGAAACCGGTTTCGATTAAATTAATCGAAACCTATATCGATATTAATTTTAACCTTAATTTTAACCTATATCGATACTAAATTTGATAATTTCGATTAAATTAAAGATTAAATTAATTTAAAATTTAGGTTTCAATTAAGATTAAATTAGTTCAAAAACTAGTATCAATTAAGGTTTCAGTTAAGGTTTCAATTAATCTTTTCAATCCCTAGATTAACGTTTTACTCGAAATCCAAACCTAAAACCATTTCTGTAACAGTACATACTTGTATTTTTTCATAAAGTACTTTTTTTAAATTTGCATTATTTTAGATATTTTAATAATGTTTTGGAAAAAAAATGTTTTTCTCGTGTTTTCATATCTGATGTTTGAAAATGGAGGTAATAATTAATTTATTTGTTTAATCCTTTCTGTTTTTTCTAAAACGTATTTTGTTTATTTTGTTAAAAGAAAAAAATGGCTAATGCATTTTTTTTTGCTTGCATTTCGATGTATTTAAATTAAAGTTGGCTTACACCAGAGTGACGAGTGACAAATAATAAGAGACAAATGACAACCTCCTTTACACCTTAGAAACTATTGATGTGATTGTAAAGACAAGTATAGCAAGCAAGGCATACAAGCCTGTTTATACCGTGGTGACAAGGGATGGGACCAAAAATGATTTATTTACACCAGGGATGCCTACTAGAATTGAAATTTTAACTTTAGTATAGAAATACTTTTGCTTTTTATGTAAATTAATAAAAATAACTTATTTTAAATTGCTATTACTTTTATCTAAACTAATAAAAATAATATCTTTTAAATTACTTTTTTTACTAGAATTTTATATTTAATAGAATAGAATAGTTTACTGTCAGTAGTTGTTAGTAAGCATTGGTTAGTAGGCAAAAAACTACATAGGAATTACCAAACAAAGGGCAGGTAAAGGGAAGAAAAAAATTACACTAAAATACCTCTCTAAACGTACACAAAATTACAAATATAAAAAGTACAAAGTTGTTAGAAAATTAAACACAAAAAAAAGTTGTCAGAAAATCAAAAAAAACAACATATATTAATAAAAACACACATAAAAGTTATTTGTATACTTTACAAAACTAAGTAAGATTTATTAATTCTAAAGCTTTTTAAAAAAAGTTAGTGTGTTAGATAATTCTAAATAATTTGGTAAAAAGTTCCAAACATCTATTATTCAATTAGAAAAAAAGTATTTAAGACAATCAAGTTTTGCTAAATCAGTATTATTGAGTCTGTAATCATTTCCTTTTAATAAGTACGATTTATGATAACTGTTAAAAAATTCATTAAAATCCACGTCAACTAATCCATGCAGTATTTTGTAAACCATACAAATGTCTGACTTTAACCTTCTTTATTCTAATGATTCTAGGCGTAGAGAACGTAATCTTGACTTGTAATTTTCGTATTTTATATTACAACAAAAAAATACCATTTGAGTAAAATATTTTCGAATTTTTTCAATAGTTGTTATGTCCTTTATTAGATATGAATTCCAAACTGGAGTATTAAATTCGAGAAGTGGCATTACAAAGATTTTAAATGCTTTTATCAACAAAAAGGGATTTTTGATTTAAAACTTTTTTTAAAATTAAGCTAGCTCTGCTATACGCTTTTACAGCAATGGAAGCACAATAAGTGGAAAATTTAAGGCTACTTGATAAAATGATACCTAAATCCCTGACTACCTCTGCAGTTTTTATAGTTTCTGTTCCTAACCTGTAACTACATGAATTAAAAACCCAAAATGTTCTTTGCTGATCAAGTTAGGTTTTTTTAAATAAATTAACATATCATCAGTAATTGTTCTTTCAGCTACTTTACAAATATAACTGCAAAGAGACACCGGCCGATAATTGATTTTTAATGACTTAAGACCTTTTTTAAAAATTGACGAGATAATACCTTTTTTCCAAGACTTGGATAAAATTCTAGTTTTCATGAATAATTCAGACAAATTTTGAAGTGAGAGTGTAATTTGGGAAGCAATATTTTTAAGAAATAAAGCTGGGAACCCATCGGGGGTACGTGACGTTTTAGAGGGCAATTTAGTTAAAGGAGCACTGTCACAAATCAAATTCCTATAACGCCCGAACCGGACTGCTCCTTTAATACCAAACCTACCTAACTCAACTTTGGTATTTAGAGTGCTCCACTACAAGGCTACAACATTTTTAAATTTTAGCTGAATCGGTTCAGTATTAAAGGAGCAGTCCGTTTCGGGCGTTATACTTATAAGAAAAAGATATGGTGTGCAAACCAACATTTTTTTTCTATTGAAATCGGGGATTTTATTGTTGTCTTTAGTATAAACAAAAGCAAAATAATCATTCAATAAATTGGTTCTTTCTTGATTGTCCACCGTATAGACATTTAAATTGCTTAATAACGCTGGAACTTTTTCCCGGTTTTCGGTTTAATAATTGACATATTTAAAAAAAGAATTAACGTCCTTACTATTAATAATATTTTCTTCTCGTTTGGCATAATATTCTTTAACGGCCTCATCGTAATCTTTACAACATTTTTTATACTGTTTTTTAAATATAGGATTCGATTTTGTTATTTTATATAATAGACGCTTTTTTGTTTAATATTTTTTATGGTTTTTGGGTAACAAAATGCTTTATTTTTGATCTTGTACTTCGGTACAAAAGTTTCAATACAGTAATTCAGAGCACTAGCAGATTTTTTTGCAAATTTTTCAGGGTCAGATTTTGTTTCATCGATTTTACAATCATTTAACATTTCGAACCAATTAAAGTTTTGCAAAAAGCTTGAAATTTCTGAAAAGCTAGCTTTGCAAATATTGGGAGCGAATTGATCAGAAGGTAAAATACAATTTGGAGCATTTACAACAAAATCAACAGAAAGGTGGTCACATGAACTTGAAAACGCAGGGGATATACTAATTGATCTAATTAATGAAGTTTTTGAACTAAATACCAAATCTAGGACATTTTTTTCTCTTGTTTGTTTAAGTACAAACTGTTTTAAAGTATTATGCAAAGTACAATCCAAAAATTCTTGAGAAATAATATTTCTCTTATTTTCTGGCATCAACCAATTAAAAGATCTAAAGTTAAAATCACCACAAATAAACACAGTATCATTTGTTATACACACAAAATCAATTAAACTAGCAATAATTTAGTTTTTTCTATGCAATTAATAAATGCAGGTGGGTAATAAACAGAAAAAAACCGGTGACGAAATTTTCCGGCCAGTAAGTATTTCAACTTTTACTTGACTTTTGAAGCTTTTAAAATTTTAAATGTTATATCTCTGTAACCAATAAGACTATATGTAAAAATAAACAAATCGAAAAATCGGGGGCCCTAACAACCAAGGCCCCCAAAACCGGTGTTTACACAAAGTATAAGAAAAAGCACGTTCAGTAATAGCGTTAGGTAAACAAATGATAAATCTATACACAAACAGTGCGATACTCAGGTACAATACTAAAGATAAATTCTATCAGGGTAAAAATAAATGAGTGGTAAAGTAACCACTCGTTTTTTGAGAAAATATCATGCGCAGAGAAACACATGACGCAACTAAATAATAATTGATTACATAACCAACTAAATAATATTTGATTACATAACAGCTTAAAACTTTTTTTTGAATTTTTTTCGCTCGCGGGTTTATTGTTTATTTCTTTCTGGCAAAGAGCGGTTACACCCTAAATTTCAGCCTGGAAGACTTTAGCTTTAGTAATAAATATTATTTTTTATTAAAAATATTGATTTTTTATTATTTTAATTTTTTCTTATAAATTTAAACGTTTTTAGGCTACAAAAATGTTTTATTATCACAGATTGATTATAGCAGTCTGCCTTGTAAACTTTGTTTAAATTATTTGGTGTTTTGCAACAGGGTTTCCTGCGCGTATATTTTTAAAAGTTTATTTAATTTTATTTTTATTAGTTTATTTTAGTATTGTATGTATTTTTGTTATAGTTTATTTTTTTATATTATTTTTTTTTTATATTTTTATAATTTTGGTTGGTTGTTAGGGATTTTTGTTTGTTTATTTTTAATATAGTTTATTGGTAAGAGATATAATTAATTTTAAGTAAGAGAAGTGGATTTTTGAAATTTTTTTTTTTGTTTTTATATATTTATTATGAAGAATAATTATTTAGTTTATTGTTTTTGTTTATAAATTATTTTTATATTTGTGTATTTTATTTAGATTTTTATTGGTTGATAGAAAGAGAATATTATTTTAGATTTTTGGATTGTATTTGATATATTTAAGAGTTTTGTAAAAAAGAGAAGAATTTAGATTTGGTATTTAGTTAAATTTATTATAAGATATTAGTATATTTTTTTAGTTTTATTTTATTATTTTGTTGGATTTATTGTATTTTATTTATATTTATATTGAAGTAGTTTTTGAAGTTTTAGTTTTGAAATTTATTGTTAAAATTTAATATTGAATAAAAATAAAAAAATTTGAAAATTAGTTTAATTATTATTGAATTTTGTAGAAGAAAGATAAAAAAAATTTTGTTAAAAAAAAAAAAAAAAAATTATTATATAAAAAATATTATATTAAAAGATAATTGTAGATTAGGTGGGTAGAATATTATGCCAAAGAGAAGAAAATATTATTAAAGTAAGGACGTTAATTCTTTTTTTAAATATGTCAATTTTAAACGAAAAGGAAGTCAGCGTTATTAAGCAATTAAATGTCTATACGGTGGACAATCAAGAAAGAAATTTATTGAATGATTATTTTGCTTTTGTTTATACTAAAGACAAAATAAAATCCGATTTTATAGAAAAAAAATGTTGGTTTGCACACCATATCTTTTTCTATAAGATAACGCCAAGGACTGCTCTTTAATATGAAGATTAGCTAAAATTTAAAAATGTTGTAGCCTTGTAGTGGACATTAAATACAAAGTAGTTTAGGTAGGTTTGGATTAAAGGAGAGTCTGTTTGGCGTTATAGGAATTTGATTTGTGACAGGTGCTCTTTAATAAATTGCCTCAAATTAGAGATTATGTTAGTTTATTTTTAAATATTTTAATTAATTATTAAATATTGTTATTATTATAAATAGATTTTAAGTTTGGAAAGGTATTATTTAATTTTTAAAGGTTTAGTTAAATATTATTTTTTGAGTATATTTTAAGAGTGAAGAATTATATATATTTATTTATTAAAATATTGATAGAAGAAGTTTGGGTTTTTATTATTAGTAAAGTAGGAAGAAATAAATAGAGGTAGTAGGGTTTAGGTATTTTTATAGTAGTTAATTTTATTATTTTTATTGTTAAGTATAGAGAGTAGTTATTTTAAAAGTTTTAATAAATTTTTTTTGATAAGATTTAATTTTTATATTTATTTATATAGTTTGGATTATATTAAAGGAATAAATATTGAAAATAATATTTTATAATGTATTTTTTTTATATAATAAATAAGTAGATTATTTTTGAAGATATAGAAAGAGGTAAGTAGAATTTTATGTTTAAATATATGATTAGTTGTGGATTTTATGATTTTTTAATTATATAATTATTATTAAGGAATATTAAGATAATATATATTTAGAATTTTTTTAATATTTTTTTTATTGATATAGTTTTGGAATTTTTAAATTATTTAGATTATTAAATATTTTTTTAAAGTTTAGATTATAATTTATTAGTTTTGGAAGTATAAATATTTTATTTTTTTTATTTAGTATTTTTTTTTTTTTTTTGTTTTTTTTTTTATTTTTATTTTTTTTATATTTTATTTTTTATTTAGAGAGGTATTTTAGTTATTTTTTTCTTTATCTTTTTTGTATTTATATTTTTTTATAATTTATAAATATAAAATATTTATTTATTAATATAATTTAAAAAAATTTAAGTATATTATTTTTATTATTTAGATAAAAATATTAATATTATTTTTATTATTTAAAAAGAAAGTATTTTCTATAGTAAGTTAATTTATTCAGCAGAAAATTTTAATATTTTTTTCATCTTTCATATAAATTTTTTTTTATTTTTTAATATATATTTTATTAAGGGTTTTTTTTTTATTATTTTTTTTTTAGAATTTATTTAATAATAATAAAAAAAATTTATTTTTTTTTTTAAAAATAAAATATTTAAAAAAAATTAAAATATTATTATTTATTTTATATATATAAAATTTTTTTTAAATTATTAATATTAAATATTAATTTAAAAAAAAAGTACTTTATGAAAAAATACAAATATGTACTGTTACAGAAATGGTTTTAGGTTTCGATTTCGCATAAAACTTCATCTAGGGATTTGGAAAAGATTAATTGAAATCTTAACTGAAACCTTAATTGATACTAGTTTTTGAACTAATTTAATCTTAATTGAAACCTAAATTTTAAATTAATTTAATCTTTAATTTAATCGAAATTATCAATTTAGTATCAATAGGTTAAAATTAAGGTTAAAATTAATATCGATATAGGTTTCGATTAATTTAATCGAAACCGGTTTCAAATTAAGAGATTAAATTAAGGTTTCAATTAAGGTTTCAATTAAAAGTAAGCAGGTTATACCACAAAACAAAATGAATCACGCACTCACACACACGTAAAACAAAGAGTCAATATATTTTGTATTGTGCTTTTTGCATTAAACACTTTTTTTGTATGAAACACTTTTGTATTGTGTTTTGCATTGAACAGCAAATTAAAAAAAACTTTCAAAAAACAAAACAAACAATAAGAAACTACTAGATACTATAATAACTCAATATAAAATTCTTTATATCTCTGTAAAATTTCATACGCAAATACAACCGTTCCATATGAACTTGGAGCCGAAAATTAGGGAATTTCGGTCTGGGGCTTTAAAGAAGAGCTAGAGGAGGTCCGGAGAAGAGCTAATTATTATTATTACTTACTTTCGACCTAAGACAGGAACACACAAAAGCAAGTAAACACAGCACTGTAGTTGTATGACCCAATAAGCAAAACTGAATATTTTTTAATACTACCCATTCATTTCCAATCTCAAAAGAATTCATGACTTCCTGAAATCGGTAACCAAAAGCAGCTAAAAACCTATTCAGTTTCGCAAAACACGAAAAATATAAAAAAATTTAAAAAAAATTAAAACCTAAATATTACAATCATCAATTACAAAGCTCCGCTTTTCACGGAGCTCCAGAAAATCCGCCGGTCCTCTAAAACACTGTCTTATTCTTTGGCACTGTTTTTATAAATATTTAAAGTGTAATTTATAAATTATTTGTCAGAAAATTTTTGAGAATGTTTTTTTAAACTGATTTAAACCAATAAAAATATATGTGAAAATGTAAATAAAATAATTAAATAATATTTCAAGCTCAAACAAGCTTTAAATTAGGCATTTCCAGGGCGGAGCTCTGGAGCTTTTTACACTTTAAAATTGCCGGAGCTCTGGAGCATTTTTTACTAGTTTTATGATATTTTTTAAACTCCAAAATGTGTGTAAGTAATGATAAAACGAAAAACACAATATTTAAGTTTAAGTTGATAATCAATATTTTTATCAAAAAATCATTTTTAAGTGGAAAACATTATAGTGTGCGTGAAATAAAGCTAAAAAACTATTTTTATAGGTTGAAATATATCTGACTGACCTCGTAAATTTGTAAAGGAGACGGAGACATAAGTGGACCAATTACAATTAGGCGGTTATTACGCATTTAAAAAAAACGAATTGGAGCGCATAATTTTTTTAATTCCCGTTTTATAAGAAAATATACAAAAGTTATTCAGCTTTTACCCTCTAAAAAATTGAATTTTTGGTCAAAATTTAATAATTTGATAATTAATTGCTAAAATATGGTATTTAACCTTTATTATTTAACCATATTTACTGAAAAATTTAACTGATTTTGTTGTTAAATAGTTAATTTAAAGTCTATAAATCATCGAGGTCAGCTCGGTTGGATTTGCCGATATCAAACAACCAAAACTATATATAAAAAAAGTTATAAATAAATAGTTTAAAAAAAAAACAGTAGAACATTACGATACGATATTGAATCAAATGGTAAAATCAAAAATTAGCGAACGCAAAATTAAACTCAGTTTTTTTTCTAAGCTGACCAATCAGAGAAGACCTTGGAGAAGGGAGATAAGGTTGCCTCGGATGCGGGTATGGAACGGCGTTTAGCAACTGGACCGCTTGAGTTTTACGGTGTTGGACAGTAGTAGACCCAGACGCAAATTGGGTGCTGCTCAAAGGTCAGCACGTTCCGGATGGCTCGGCAACCCAATATTCTGGTGGCAAACGGTACAGGTTCCATACGTGAACCAAAATTCGATTTAACCCATCCAAAAATAAAATACAATACAGTTATGAAGGTTTCTGGAGCTATCGTCTTTTACGTCTTTCAACATTTCGTCTTCAGAATTTAGCTCGTTTTTTTGCGTTTCTTTTTTTATTAAAGAAAATACAACAAAATTATACAATTACACAGAAAAAAAACACAACACAATAAACACCAAACACTAAAACAAATACTGGTAAAACTATATTTGATAAAACATGTTAGTATTTTGCAACTTCATTCTGTAGAATTTTTTCTTTTTTATAGCAATACGTAATCTTACCAAC
>JASAMX010015849.1:0-15175 GCA_030248175.1 Microlaimidae sp. YZB2_3
GGGGGTTTGTCGGCAGTAATTGGGATTTTCGAGGGGTATAACTAACCCCCCAAGCCCAACTCCCCTCCCTGCCCACCTATGACTACACCCATACTTAAGGATCGCGTTTTTTAGATGTACCTACAGAGCTGTGCACTGCTCCTCTTCCGAGGTTTTATTGGGGGCAATTCCAAAACGGGAAGGGCACGGGGGCAACTTTGAAACGGGGGGCAATAAAACGGGGGGGTAAGTAGGGGATAAATAAAAAAAAAGAAAAAAAGGAGAAAAAAAGAGAAAAACGAAGGAAAAAAGGAAAAAAAGGCAAAAAGCGAAAATAAAGTAATAGGTCTAAAATGGCTTAAAATGCATTGAAATAGGCTAAAAGCGACAAAATTTTCGCGATGATGGCGTCATAATAGGTAAAAAATGGCGCCACAATTTTAGGGTATTTTTTCATTTTTGGGAGGGGGACAATAAAACGAGGAGGGGCAAATCCTCCAATAAAGCGGGAGGAATTTCCAGACCATAGCTGAAAAAGAGGGGTGGGGTGGGGTCCACCCCCCTAGCCTCGAAATTTCATGACCCCCCCCCCTCTAGACGAAAATTTAGGGGGCCCCTCCCCGCTCCCCCCAAATTTTGGAATTTTTTACCATTGACAACCCTCTAGAATTTAAAATCTGACCTCTCCCCTTCCCCCTCGGGAAAATTTTAGTTAATTTTTTCATACTAAATTTTCTTTCAAAAACGTGAATTTAATTTTTATCACATATTCATGCTTTTATACCCTTTTTATACCAGAATATTGCTTCTTATTTAATAAAATGTAGTATTATCCTATAAAAAGAACAATTATTAAAATTATTATGGTTTAAAACAAACTTTTTTGCTTTGGACACCGGAACCCACCATAGGTGTTTTTGGTCGGGTCCGCTAGGCGGGGGGGGTCCACCCCCGGGTGGAAGGCCAAAATTTTTTAGGGGGGGTCCAAGGGGGTCCGAACCCCCTGGCTTTTTAGGGGGGTCAACCCCGGGTGCGAGATTTCAAATTTAGGGGGGTCAGGGGGGTCCAATTATTTAGCAAAATTTTTTTAACTCAATAATTTAAGTGTTTTTAGGTCTAATATTGAATTTTATGTATTAAAACAGCCTATTTAGGCCTAAAAAGTGTATTTAAACACTGTTTTTAACTAAAAAACCGTGTTTTTGATAGTAAATAAAAAAATATACTTCCAAATTGCTCGGGAGGGGAGGAGGGGGGGTCATCCTCGAATTTTTTTTAGGGGGGTCCAAAATTTTGGCTCTAGGGGGGATGGACCCCTCTGCCCCCCCAAAAAAAACACCTATGGAACTCACCTGACCCCCTCTAGATTTCAAAATTTCGCACCCTGGGTCGACCCCCCCTAAAAAGCCAGGGGGGGGTCCGGACCCCTGCTCTGGGACCCCCTCCTAGAAGTCAAAATTCGATTTACCCCGAGTAACCACCCCCTAGCTTCCCCGACCGTTCTCACCTATGTTCCAGACTGTGCACAGGTCTGTACCTAACTAATTGCGTAAATGTTAGATTGTAAATAAAATACTTTTTTAATTTTTATTTTTTTGTATTACACTTTATACAATTAAGTGTGGTCCAAAGCAAAAAGCCAAAGAATTTTGTTTGCTTAATAAAAAGCTTATACTTTCGTGATCATATAAAATATCGTTTTTACCATAACTTTTTAACATTAAAAATTCATTAAAATACCCGTGCTTAACAATTTTAGGAAAATTCTGGATCTGATGCGCCATGCGCTATGTTTTGTGACTTTTTCAGCTAACTGTTTTTATTATTTTTCTTTATTGTTATTAAAGAAAACTTTGCACCAAAGATGTTTAGTCATATTTTATAATAAGAACTAGCTATTAAAAAATTTTTAAAAAAACACTAACTTTACGGTTATAGCTTCCAAAATTAACAACACTTTTTAATTATTGTATTGTGTCTAGTGTAAAATTCATTTAAATTTCACAAGAAAAAATAATCTAAAGGCAACAAACAAAAAGTATAAAAATTGCACTTACAATAACGGCATAAATTAAAATTGGTCCTAAGTTCTTGAAGAAAGCTTTATCGTGAAGCGAATATGCGGCATCTAATACAATCCTTAAATATTATTTTAATTCTTTTGTGTTTTAAAATCTACATTATTTATACATTTTAAATTAAGAATTAACAACGTTCGAATAAAAAACTTTCAAAATAAAATGGCATTCGCTATACTATTGCGAATGTATTTGCGGGCAGGGCAGCGCGGGGAACAGTCGTTTGTTTTTTTCCATGGTTGAAAATAGAAAAAAATTGCATTACTATCTCCTTTTAAAAATTTTAGCACAAAAAATTAGAAATATAAGAAGGGCGTCTGACATTTTGGTTAAAAATCCAAAGGGGTTACCGATTTTTTTAAAATTTTTAAGAGTGTTAAATTCGTCCATCCTGAATGTGGGGAGAGCGGAGAGGTATATCGGAATATAGTAATTGGGTTATAAAATCCAGGAGGGAACCTGGTGTTAGTTGTTTTTCGTCGTTACTCTGACACAATGAGTCAAAAGCGTCGTAAAATACTCGTAACTGTGACTCTTTTATATCTTAACACACAAATAATCTAAACAAAATGAGTCAGAAACACGTTGATTTTATAATGATTGTGTGACTATTTGTGTTAAATTAACTAAGTGTTGTTGTTGTTGCATTACCTGAAACCTATCTCTCCTATGCAGTAATGCAGATTATGCAAAGGGCACGCGCTAAGACAAACTGGGGGGTGAAAACGACTTCACCCCCATGGTTGAAGAGGCTTCGTCCCTCGCCTGTCAATGTTTTCCTGCTGAAGTCAACAACGATAAGTAGAAAGTTTAGAAGAATTTACATCTAATTTACCATTTTCTTTTAAACGCAAACCCTTTTAAAGCATACATGGGCACGGGGGGGGTTGGGGGGGGGCCCCCCCCCCCGGTCCCCCCCCCCCCTCCCCTGAGAAGGGGGGTTTAACCCCCCATACATGGGCAAGTTGGTCCGGAGTGGGGGGGGGGGGTTAAACCCCAAATCAGGCGGGATTAAAATCCGAGAAACGCAAAATACCCATATCGTTTTTTTTCTGGAGTGCATTTTACCCATATCGTTTTTCGATTTTGAAGAAAAAAATAGGTAAAAAACGCTAATTTTAGGTCAAAAAGCCCTTTTTATTGCATTTTTGAGCTTTTTATTGCTTAAAGCATTCATTTTGACCTCAAAACTTAAGTTTGGAGGCAGTTAGAAGTCATTTTAAAGACATTTTTTTCTTCATTTTTCCAAAATTGGGGGGGGGGGGTTAACTTTTTCTCCCCCCCCCCACTTCTGAGTGGGGGGGGGGTTAAACCCCCCATCTCAGAATAAAGGGGGGTTAACCTCCCCCCAACCCCCCCCGTGCCCATGTATGTAACCCCCCCCCCACTCAGAAGTGGGGGGGAGAAAAAGTTAACCCCCCCAATTTTGGAAAAATGAAGAAAAAAATGTCTTTAAAATGACTTCTAACTGCCTCCAAACTTAAGTTTTGAGGTCAAAATGAATGTTTTAAGCAATAAAAAGCTCAAAAATGCAATAAAAAGGGCTTTTTGACCTAAAATTAGCGTTTTTTACCTATTTTTCCTTTAAAATCGAAAACGATATCAGACCTGTGCACTGCCCCCCCCCCCGGGGTTAAAACGGGGGGGAGGCAATTTCAAAACGGGGGGGGGGGGCACGGGGGGGGGGCAACTTTTTTAAAACGGGGGGGGGCAATAAAACGGGGGGGCAAGCAGGGGGGAAAGAAAAAAAAAGAGAAAAAAAGGAGAAAAAAAGAGAAAAAAAGAAGGGAAAAGGGAAAAAGGGACAAAAAAAGCGGAAATAAGGTAAAAATAGGTCTAAAATGGCTTAAAATACATTGAAATAGGCTAAAAACTGCAAAAAATTCGCGATGATGGCGTCATCATAGGTCAAAAATGGCGTCATATTTTTAGGGTACTTTTTCATTTTTTGGCGGGGGGGGCAATAAAACGGAGGGGGCAAATCCTCCAATAAAACGGGGGGGGGCATTTCCAGACCGTGCACAGGTCTGCGATATGGGTAAAATGCACTCCAGAAAAAAAAGGATATGGGTATTTTGCGTTTCTCGGATTTTAACCCCCCCCCCTAATTTGGGGTTTAACCCCCCACTCCGGACCAACTTGCCCATGTATGTTTTAAAGTGACCTATTTTGTTCTGCATGGTAATGGCAGAGAGGACAAAAACCTGGTAACTAAACCTTGCAGAAGATATGTGTGAAATTTTCCATATTAAAACTGTAGTAACCAACTCCTGTGGGTATAAAAACACAACAATAATTACAAACGTAAAAAATCTAGTGATTCATGACGACTTAGAACTGAAAATTCTTATATCACAGTCAAAAACTCAACAGAATGTTTTATTTAGATATCAGCATTAATTTTCCGTACACGGTACATTCACCGCTAAATTTGTTAAAAATTGTACATTTACATGCAATCAAGTGCGTAGCCAGGGGGGGGGGGGTTATGGGGATTTTTGGGCTGGCGAATAGTAGTACAATTAATTTTAAAAAACGACTCATTTTGCCCATCTCAATACTCAACTTGAAATGCGTAAAATTTTGTTCAAGAATTATATAATTTAACAAGAAAACATAAAGACTAGTGATGTCCCTACCCTCCCACATCATGCTCCAGAGCCCTGGCCAATTATAGCGGAGGGAGCTTTGGAGTTCCTTCCTTCCCTAAAATATTTGATTTCAAGCTTGTTTAAGCTTAAATGTTTTAATTATTTTATTCGCATTTTTACAGTTTTTTTTAATTGCCTTTATTAACTTTTGAAAAATTTTAGTTTACAAAAAATTTTTTACTAAACAATCTCTGGCATAGCTTTTTTTATTATTCACACAATTGGTACAACCATAGGTGGGCCGTGAATTGCTCGTGGACGTGGATTGCTCCGTAGCTCTACAAAGCGGAGCTCCATTACAGACAGCTTGAAGCTCAACATTTTAGTGTCAAAGATAAATTAAATTTTTTAACACTTTGAAAATTCTTGCAATATCCGTGCAAGCAAAAAAGGATTTTCTCAGAAGTTATTTTCAAGTTTTAATCAAAACTAATAATAGGTGTTTTTAGATTTTTACTTTTAAATGGGTTTTTTTAATTAAAAAATGTAACCAGTTAGAATTTTTACCTAAATCTTTACATATATATTATATATATATCATAAAAAAGGATTAAATTGTAGATAAACTAAAACAATACGCGCTGAGCAAAGGAAAGCGGAAGAAAATTTTTGAAAATTAGTCTTTTGAAACCTTAAAAATTTTGTGTTCTTTTTTGTCTGGTTGACTAAAAAACGGTTAAAGAATACGTTTATGGCCAAAAATCTAGGCGCCAGGCTGGCGCCTAGACCCAAAATTTTAGGCGCCAGCGGGAAATTCTAGGCGCCAGTGGCGTCGATTTGGCATAAAAAAAACCTAGGGCGGAGGTAAAAATTTGGGGTCTTAAGAGAACAATTTTAAAAAAATTTTCTCGCGCTCCGCTCCGCTCAGCGCTAGACATTTATATACGTTTTTGCAACTTTTAAGTGATGTTTCTAATAAATTCCAATAACAATTTTTTAAAATTTTTAATGTTATACCTTTTTAAACCTATAATTTTTCAAGTTTAACTTGAAAAAAAAAACAATGCAAATAAAACCAAAAAGAATCACTTAGCGCGACGCGCAAAATATTTTACCCTTTTTTAATGTCTTTTTTACGGTATTTTGAAAATTTGGAGTACACCCCCCAGACCTGTGCACTGCCCCCGCCGGGGTTAAAACGGGGGGGGCAATTCCAAAACGGGGGGGCAATAAAACGGGGGGGGGGCAAGCAGGGGGGAAAGAAAAAAAAAAGAGAAAAAAAGGAGAAAAAAGAGAAAAAAAGAAGGGAAAAGGGAAAAAAGGGACAAAAAAAGCGGAAATAAGGTAAAAATAGGTCTAAAATGGCTTAAAATACATTGAAATAGGCTAAAAACTGCAAAAAATTCGCGATGATGGCGTCATCATAGGTCAAAAATGGCGTCATATTTTTAGGGTACTTTTTCATTTTTTGGCGGGGGGGGGGGCAATAAAACGGGGGGGGGGGGGGGGGGGGGGCAAATCCTCCAATAAAACGGGGGGGGGCATTTTCAGACCGTGCACAGGTCTGACAACCCCCTACAACCCCCCTTTCGAAAATTTTGTATGGAGTACAACCCTCCCCCTTTCGAAATCCTGGCTACGCCCCTGCATGCAATCATATAATTCTATTATACTTCTTCCAGAGTATTAATATTTTCCTTCTGACTTGACTTAGCGCCTGCCGTTTGCATAATCTGTCATGGAGAGATGTTTGTTTGTTTGTTTACTCATAACTCCGATCACGTAGTACATTAGATGTACATGTACCGTGTCGCGGTTTATATTATCTTGTACCATAATGGAACTCACGACTCACCACCATTATTGGGCCACTACAGCATAATATAACTATAAGTTAACCTTCTATAAAGGATTTAAGGGAAGAGTATTTTATTAAATGAAACATGCTTTTTTGAAATTGGAATTTTTACAATGTTGAAATGCCTCCTTGTAAATCCTACCAAAAATACACTACATTATATATGTATATATATATTATTATAAATGCAATTAAATTATTAAATAAATGTATATATTTATAATATGAGTATTTATATGGCTATTATAACATAAATACTTAGCATATTAATATTAAAATAAAACTTACTTTTGCTTGTTACCCTAAATATATATTAGTAACATTTAATTTTATGCAATGGTACATATAATGCAATATATTTAACATTATAAAAATAGTTAGTAGAAATATTACTGTAGTTATACTAAGCAGTTTTATTTACTATTTAAGCAAATAATGAATAGATTTTTAAATATTTTTATATAAAATGCAATAAAATTATTAAATAAATGTATATATTTATAATATGAGTATTTATATGACTATTATAACATGAATAGTAGCTGATTAATATTAGAATAAAACTTACTTTTGCTTGTTACCCTAAATATATAATATTAACATTTAATTTTATGCTATGGTACATATAATTCAATATATTTAAACATTATAAAATAGTTAGTAGAAATATTTGCCAGTCCTGATTAGATTGCAGGTTGAATCACAGTATTGATTTCCAACATCCATATTGACGATAATGTATATTTTGCGACTAAGATAATGTTTTGTTTTTTGCCCTAATACTCTTCAACCTGTCCATGTCTTTAGCTACCACTAGCATAGGTGGGCAGGGGGGGTCGGGGGGTTATAACCCCCCCAAAATTTCGGATTTTGCTGACACCCTCCCCCCCCCAAAAAAAATTTTGGGGTACCCGGGGACACAACCCCCCCAAATTCGCCTCCTGGAGAAAAATTTTTAAGTGTTATAAAACGACTTAAAAAAAATTTTCCGCGCTTCGCGCGGAGAGTTAATTGTTAATTGATAAGTTTATCTTAGTTTTTCGATTACAAATCGATTAACCCGTTCAGTAGTTAAGGTATACAGTTTAATAAAACTACTATAAACACTATTATCCTTTAATTAACGCTTTAAACGCATGTTTTAAATGTGTAGTTATAAGAAACCTTAAATTTTGTAATAAGTATCATCTGGAATTAAAATTTCAAGGGTATTTTAGCACCTTAAATTAAAAATTTTCTCCTCCGGGGGCATTCTGCCCCCCCGAACCCCCCTGAGAAGGGGCTCCGCCCCTTGACCCCGCTGGGGGCTCTCGCCCCCCAGACCCCCCATATCTGGGAAGCTCCTGCCCCCCATACCCCCCATCAGGGTTAGTAGGGCCCCCAAAAACAAAAAAGAACACAAAAACCCGCCCCCCCCCCCCCCAGACCGCCCCTTCCCCGAAATGAAATCCTGGGCACGCCACTGCAAAAGGGGTCTGTCTAACCCCAAATTTTTCCCTTTGCCGACCTAAAAGAGGTGTCTAGACCCCCCCCCCTGGCTACGCCCATGTATGTATATAATCTTTAATTAAATATAAGATTATGGATTAAAAAGTTTGTGATATTTGACTTTATAATCAAGACAATAATATTATTATTCTATTATTACGTAATTATTAAAAAAACTATGATTTCTAATCTAAATATAAGAATATATAAACACATTATTAATAAAAGAATTAAAAAATAAAATTTGTAAGTTGCAATAAGGTCTTATTTCAATTTTACACAGTTTTAAAGCATTTATAAGCTTGTTTTACGTTTTTGTACGCGTTTTAAGCCAATTTTAAGGCAGCGCGGAAATATTGGGTACACCCCCCCCCCCCTCAAAATTTGGGTCTTGCCGGACACCCCCCCTAAAATTTGACCCCCCCCCCAAAATCCGAGAGGCTGCCCACCTATGACCACTAGAATATTCATCCTAGTGGCATTGCCTGGCGCTCTTCATAGTTTGTAAGGAGAACGGTTCTGCAAAGCAGAACGCCCACCGCGAAGAGGTCGCTGTAGAATTTACAACGTTGTTCATTGTAATATAATATAAAATAATTTTAAAATTTAAAAAAAATATATATTTTATTGTTAAATATTAAAAAGATAAAGTTATAACTAGTATTTTAGCATAAAACATTATTTATAAATTGGCAAAACAATTATATTACGAACAAAGCATGGAGATAGGGCCCTCATGGAGAGATAGTGTTTTAGGATGGATAATATTTAACGTATTTAAAATTCAATATGCAATTTCATAAATACAAAAATAAATGACAAAAATAAAAGTTAAACTTTTATAACTTACGGAGGAAGAAGATACAAGAAAAACACTTTGGAGTCAAACACCAAAAACTTGTGACTTTCCTCATCAGTGGGTGCTCTGAAAGATATGTTAATTGATATATTTTGGTCTCAGTTCAGTTAAGTTTGTATAAATTTTATAAAGATTTACGAGAAGTAATCATCAAAATCACACTGTAATCTGGGGAAATTAAAGGGACAAAAAACCGAAAATAAGGTAAAAATAGGTCTGAAGTGGCTTAAAATACATTGAAATAGGGTAAAACCTGCAAAATAATGCGATGATGGCGTCATCATAGGTCAAAAATGGCGTCATAAATCTAGGGTACTTTTTCATTTTTTGGCGGGGGGGAGGCAATAAAACGGGGGGCAAATCATCTAATAAAACAGGGGGGAGGGGGGTATTTCCAGACCGTGCACAGCTCTGCTATGCTATATAACAAAAATTTTTAAAATTTAAAAGTTTTTGTTATGTAGCGTAGCAGACCTGTGCACCGTCTGGAAATACCCCCCTCCCCCCGTTTTATTAGAGGGTTCCCTACTTAATGTTTTTAAAAATATTTAAACAAGATAATAAAACATTTTGTAAAATATACCAGTAATCAGTTAAAACGTAGTTTAATATAAAAAAAGTTTTTTCTATATAATGGTAAAAAGAACAGGAAATAAATAACGCAGACCTGTGCGCTGCCCCCTACCGGGGTTTTATTAGGGGGGTTAAATCCAAAACGAGGGGAGGCACGGGGGCAACTTTTTTGAAACGGGGGGCAATAAAACGAGGGGGCAAGCAGGGGAGAAGAAAAAAAAAGAGAAAAAAGGAGAAAAAAGAAGGAAAAAGGGAAAAATGGACAAAAAAAGGCAAAAATAGGTCTAAAATGGCTTAAAATGCATTGAAATAGGCTAAAAAATGCAAAAAATTTCGAGCTGATGGCGTCATAATAGGTAAAAATGGCGTCATAATTTTGGGCACTTTTTCATTTTTTTGCGGGAAGGGGGACAAATCCGCTAATAAAGCGGAGGGGGGTATTTTCAGACCGTGCACAGGTCTGAATAACGATTCATCATTTATTCCCTGTTTTTTTTTTTACTATTATTTACAAAAAAACATTTTTTCCTACTTTTTATCAAAAATATAAATAGAAGAGAATGTCCGAGTCCGACTATACACTAAATTCTATTCGTGTTTGTGCAAACCTGTGCACGGTCTGGAAATGCCCCCCGCTTTGTTGGAGGATCCGCCCCTCCCCCGCCAAAAAATGAAAAAGTACTTTAAATTATGACGCCGATTTTGACCTATGATGACGCCATCATCGCGAATTTTTTGCAGTTTTTAGCCTATTTCAATATATTTTAAGCCATTTTAGACCTGTTTTTACCTTATTTTCGCTTTTTTTGTCCCTTTTTCCCTTCTCTTTCTTTTTTCCCTTGCTTGCCCCCCCTCCGTTTTATTGCCCCTTGTTTCAAAAAAGTTGCCCCCCGTGCTCCCTCCTCCTTTGGAATTGCCCACCCCCCCCAATAAAACCCCCGGGGGGTGGGGCAGTGCACAGGTCTGTTTGTGCGACTTTTCAAGCACAAATCCGCTATTTTCTACTAGTTTTTCCGCGCTGCGATTTTTTAACACCGTGTTAGTTTTCTTGCAGTCAGGACTGCGACTTTTTTTTGCACTTTATACTGCTTTTTTTCAGCGCGATTAATTTTGCACCGCGAGCTTGGCTGCACACAGGCCCTGTGCCAGGGGGGCCATGGCCCCCCCTCCTTTCTGGGTTGGCCGGGGTAAAAAATAAGGAAGATGAGGTAGGTCCGGAGGATGGGGGGAGGTAAAAGCGAAGGTAATTTCATTATGAACCCTGCTTCTCCCTACCTTCTTTCTTGGGGTATGCCAAAAGTGGATTCTGTCGGTCTGGCTGCCTTGAATTCAATGTAAATAGGTATTTTTAAGCCCTAATTTTAATAATTTTTAATGCTAAATCAAAAAATTTCGCCTCCGGCGGCTGGGGACACCCCCAGACCCCCCGGCGGACGCTTTGCGTCCGCCTGGCGCCGCTTCGCGGCGCAAAATGCGGCGCTTCGCGCCGCATTTATATTCCATTTTCAATTTTCTAGTCTGGCCCCCTCCTTTCGAAAATCCTGGCACAGGCCCTGGCTGCACAAGAAAACAAATCAAAACAAAACTAAGCGCAAATTTTGTTTTTAAACGAGAAAAATTCGTTTGTTTTTGTTGTTTTTTTTTGACACTGAAATGTCAAAACTTTTTACTTTACTTTTATTGAAATAAAGTAACTTTCCAACGTTTTAAAATCAAATTAAAAAAGTTTCGAAGTGTTTCACTCCATTACTAGCAGCGTCTGTATTTTTTGTTGTGCAGCTAGCCAGTGCTAAAATAATCTGAAATCGCAGTGCTAATAAAGCAGTATTTAGTGGAAAACAAGTCACAGTCCTCACTGCAAGAAAACTAACACTGTGTTAAAAATTGCAACGCGATAAAACTAGCAGAAAATGGCAGATTTTTGTTTTAAAAAGTCGCGCAAAAATTTGCAATTGCAACTTTTCTTGCGAAATTTGGTCACAAATTGAATGTGCAGTCGGACATTCTCTTGTGTTATATATTCTTGCTTTTATTGAACTACGTTTTAACTACTGTTATGTTTTTATTATCCAGTTTTATCAATCTTTCAATGTTTTTTTAACACCGTTTTAAAAGCTATAATCATTTAACACCAGACCTGTGCACTGCCTCCCCCCAGGATTTTATTGGGAGGGGCAATTCCAAAACGGGGGGCATGGGGGGCAACTTTTTTGAAACGGAGGGGGGGGCAAGCAGGGGAGAAAGAAAAAAAGGAAAAAAAAGAAGGGAAAAAGGGGGGAAAACGATAAAAAAAGGCGAAAATAAGGTAAAAATAGGTCTGAAATGGCTTAAAATACATTGAAATATGCTAAAAACTGCAAAAAATCGCGATGATGGCGTCAGGGTACTTTTTTTATTTTTTGGCGGGGGGGGGGAAATAAAACGAGGGGGCAAATCCTCCAATAAAACGGGTGAGGGCATTACCAGACCGTGCACGGGTCTGTTTTACTGACATGTTTTAAACTTATTTCAATATGAGCTTATTTATTCTACTTTTGTTGTGGAAACAATTCTGAAGAAGAAGAAACCTGTCGTCATGGTTTCGAAACGTACGTCGAAAAAACTGCTTAAAAACATTACAGTCTAAGTAAGTTTTATAAATATAAAAAATGACAATGTTTATAATTAAAAATATGTTATTCCCTGTATATTAATTACACTATTTTTACAAGCAAAATATATCGTAATCAATCTTTACACGTTAATCAAAATATTAAAAGTACTTCTTACATTAAAAAAAGCACTCCAAAAAGAAGTCCTAATATAATAAGCACGCAAGATTCCGGCAAATACCGAGAAAGACGGGTGAATTTGTGAAAACCTAAAGATATAAAGTTAAAAATTTATTTTAATTTCGTTTTAATTTACATGCAGCAATTGCAATCATAATCAATCACAAACACAAACTTTTTTAGTTTTTTTGTTTTTAAAATAATACTGCTAAATTGATCATTTAAAAACTTATTAGACATCACCAAAAAACTAATGGTATGATTTCCATACGCGTCCCAAAAGTCGATTTGACCTACCCTAATATAATGTTTTATAAGTAAAATACACTTATAAAACATCTTCATACCCTAAATTGGACCCGTAGACTTGATTTGTGTGGCTATTTTTGAGAGTTGAATTTTTGATTAGAAGTTATAAGCCGATTTATACCCAAAAATTGCCCTATTTTGGCATGTACATTTTATGTTATTAAGAAATTTTTTATTAAGCCTTTAATCAAATCAATATTATTTTTTCCGTATTACCAAGTGTCTAGCAGTTACAAATATACTTTTATTTTTTTATGGTAACAACCAATTTTTTATAATAACCGTTCAAATACCCATAAAATTTTAGTTGTGGGAAAAAATTCACATTTCTGAAAAACAACTTATTTTAATAAAAATCAATTATATTACAAATTTGTTTGATTTTTAGGTTTTGTTTAGGCTTAGGAACAATAAATCGGTGAAAAACTAAATTTAAATTAGCGTTTAAAGCCAAAAAAAATTTGTTGTCCATGTTTTTGGTGGTCCATGTAACTTTTGAATTTTTTTGAAAATTTTTGAGTTTTTCAGACTTTTAGCATTGTTAAAACATAGTTTTTAATTTAATTTATGTGTTTACAATTTTTTTATTAACATCATAAATTGCATATGCTGAAAAAGGTCATTTTTGGGTATAAATTAGTTAATAACTCTTTTCGATAAGGCCAAATCTTAAAAATAACCATCAAAACAAAGTCTGCGTGTACGATTTAGTGTACAAAGATGTTTTATGTGTATTTTACTTTAGAACCGGTCAAATCGAATTTAGGGACGCGTATGCGAATCGTACCAAAACTAATTGCAATCATAGGTGGGCAGCCTCTCGGATTTTGGGGGGGTCAAATTTTAGGGGGAGGGTGTCTGGCAAGACCCAAATTTTGAGGGGGATGTACGATGTACCCAATATTTCCGCGCTGCCTTAAAACGCGTAAAAAACGTAAAACAAGCTTATAAATGCTTTAAAACTGTGTAAAATTAAAATAAGACCTTATTGCAACTTATAAATTTTATTTCTTAATTCTTTTAATAATAATGTGTTTTTTTTAATAATTACGTAATAATGGAATAGTAATTATATTGCCTTGATTATAAAGTCGAGTATCACAAACTTTTTAATCCATAATCTTATATTTAATTAAAGATTATATACATACATATGCGTAGCCAGGGTGGTCTAGACCTCCTTTTTTTGGGTCGCCAAGGATAAAAATTTGGGGGTCTAGAACAGTGGCGTGCCCAGAATTTCATTTGGGGGTAATCTGGGGGGGGGGTAAATACTAACCTTGAAGGGGGTCTGGGGGCGGCAGCCCTCCAGTAATGGGGGATCTGGGGGCCAGAGCCCCCAGCGAGGTCAAGGGGCAGAGCCCCTTGTCAGGGGGTCCGGGGGGCAGAATGCCCCCCGGGGGAGAAAATTTTTAATTCAAGGCGCTAAAATACACTAGAAATTTTAAATCCAGATGATGTTTATTACAAAATTTAAGGTTTTTTGTATCCCTTTACATCTAAAACAGGTGTTTAAAACGTTAATAAAAGGTTAATAATGTTTAATTAATGTTTATTGAATAATAGGAGAAAAATGAAGTATATGACATAAACGAGGGAATAAACACTCCGCGCGAAGCGCGGAAAATTTTTTTAGTCCTTTTATAACGCTTAAAAATTTTTCTCTGGGAGGCGAATTTGGGGGGGTGTCCCCGGGTACCCCAAATTTAAGGGGGAGGGGTGTCAGCAAAATCTGAAATTTTGGGGGGTATAACCCCCACCCCAACCCTCTCCCTCTGCCCACCTATGATTGTAATCATATTCATAATTAATCACAAACACAAACTTATTTAGTTTTTTTTTGTTTTTAAAATAATACTGCTAAATTGATCATTTAAAAACTTATTAAACATCAGCAAAAAACTGCATATGTCAATAAAACTTACATATTTTAAACAATGCGATTGCAATAATAAAAGAACCAATGATTAATGGAAATTTTACATAGTCAATTCGAAAATTAAAAATTTCAATAATATCGTCAGTTGAATTAGAAGAAGTCGTGTTATTCATTTTTTAAGCCAGGTGAATAAAGAACAAATACTAATTAAAAAAATATAAAACACAACAAATTAAAACAAAACATTTTTGTGACAAACACAAAACTCACTAACTGCGCAGTTTTCTTCTGGTCCATAAACAATATAACCATGCTTAACCATGGAACACCTATGATTCATTGACCAAATGAAAATAATAGTAAAGGGGGGTTCCCGGAAATTTGGTCTTTTACAATACGTCTTTCAACATCTCGTCTTCTACAACTCGTCTTCGGAAAACTCGTCTTTTGGATGCGATTTTTAAACGCATTTTTCAAAAGACAAGTTTCACCTATTTTTTGACTAAAACATTGTATTAAAAACCTTTAAAAATCAAGCAAAATTTTTATTATGATAAACTTTTATTAAATGATTTATTCAAAAAACTGAGAACCTAAGCCTTAGCAAAATTCTAATAATCAAGCAAAAATTTATCATGGTAGTAAATTTGTATTTAATGATGCTTTTTGAACCGAAGAGTAAAAACCTTATTTTTTTTCCTAAGCCTAAGCAAAACCCTAAAGAAAAGTTTATCATTGGGGTGCAAACTCGCATTTTTGAAAGTACGTTTACAAAAACGCATCCAAAAGG
>JASAMX010015851.1:0-58128 GCA_030248175.1 Microlaimidae sp. YZB2_3
AGTACGACAATCAAAACGGACTGGGACTACTTTTTACGCAGACCGTCTGCGTAAAAATTGCACCCCACTCCGCACTTGAACCGGATCCAAATGTTTTCAGAATAGCACGGAGAATTTCTAGTTAGAATTTCAGGTTTGATTAAATCTGTAATATAAATTTAACAAAAAAAGCTTACAAAAGTTGTAACTGCTTTTGAAAACCAAAAAATAATTTAAAAAAAGCTTTAGTGATTGATAAATTTTTAATAAAAAATTATAAAAATTTTAAATTTACGTAGGTTTCAAATTCTTGTTAAATCGTTTTTGATGTATTTTTATTTTCAAATCGAGACTCAGGACTGCGATTAACATCTTAATGTACTTTTTTCATAATGGTGTGGTTTGTTGAGAAGGGAACAGCCTCTACCTTACTTTCTGGCCCATGATGACGCAAATAATTATTTTCTGCCATTTAGTGGGAACAATGTACGGTCGAGGGAATTACTTCGCGAAAAATTTCGATCTTGCCTTTGTGAAATATGCACCGGCTAATGGAAATGGGGAAAAAACTGTTTACAGAGCAAGGGTGCTCACTGGGTTTGTGTCCATCTATGATACTAAATTTTAAATTAAATAAAAATGTTTACTGTTAGTCAAATATGCAATAAGTACAAAAATAAAATAAGTGGAACTAAAATGTGCCCGAAGACCAGAAAAGGTAAACAATGTGCAAGATTTTGAAAGATTAATATTTTTTTAAAATAAATAATTATATCCTTTGCACTAAACTATATCATAAACAATAGTCTTTGTATTTCAATAATAAGACGCTTTACACAGTAAAGCTCGACGCGCAAAAGGACGAAAAGTTGAAAATAAAATAAATTTTAAATAAAACTTTTCAATTATAGGGTAACTGACTTAATTTCGGCCACCTTTTTTTATTTTTTTGAATAAGTTTTTTCTGGTTTTTTCAATCAAGCCAAAATTTGGCCTAAAAAGCAAACAATAGCTATATTTGTTATTCCAGTGCAAAATTTAAATATTTCTGTTACACTTAAAAATCAGTGAAAATTTAAACTTTTTTTAAAGTGGCCGAAGTTAAGGCGCGTGCCATTTATTTCGGCCACCTACAACAATCTTGCCATAACTATTGCTTAAACGAACAATAAAAATTTTTAAAGGTTGCAAATTTACCCTTAGGTATTGTTCTTGGTACATATAACTTAATTTTTCCCGTTTGCGAACTTTAATAGTTATTAGCAAGACTTTAAATAATTATGTCAAAACCTTAAAAAAACAAGTTTTAATAACTTGTATTTTTTGTTCAATTTTTATTTTTGGCTTAAAAAACGTCAAACGAGCAAAAAAAATCTTTATAAATACGGTAGTACAATGATATTTAAAAACAGCAAAAAACGGCAGGTTCTTTCACCTAAATTTTCAGGTGGCCGAAATTAACGGAATCTCAAAATGCGCAGTTAGTTAAACGCATTGCAAAATGATTTTGAAGAAAATATCAAAACATGAAAATTAACAACTTTGAGCCTTAAATAGAAGATATTTTAAGGTTATATATTGCTTCGTTCTAAATTTGATGCAGTTTAAACACAAAGCAAAAATTAAGAAAATCACAAAAAATTCACTTTTTGTATGAAAATATTGATAATGTAGAATAACAAAAATAAAAAATTTTTGCAAAAACACTTTATTCAACATTAGTCCAGTTACTTTTGTGCTAGTTCTTTTGTGTTTTAAAAATAAACCAATTTTCTAACACCCTAAATTGGTGGCCGAAATTAAGGCGTGGCCGAAATTAAGTCAGTTACCGTATAACACACATTGTAATATGTTCTAAAATAAAAACAAAATATGTTAAATGGACATTTAAGATGTTATAAATGCCTAATTTTGAAATACGTAAAAACATAAAAAATAAAATCACGTTCAAAGGTTTTTGTTAATTTTTCTAAATGTGTTTATTTTTGGTACATAAAATTGTAGTAATGATCAAAAAAGACCATCCCCCTTAACTAAGTTCCACCTACAAACATACAAAAATCGGCTCACCTTTTCGGAAAGAGTCCCGGCACAAAAGAGTCCTGAAAAAATCGCAGCTGGCACAAAAGAGTCCGGGCACAAGAGAGTCCCGGCACAAAAGAGTCCTGGAGAAAATGCGTTTATGCGCCCAAGCGCTGCGAGCGCTAAGGTTGGCACAAAAAAGTCCTGGCATAAAATCAATATTTCACAGCTGACATACAATGTTCACTTCACACCTCAGCTTTCTTCCACTTTATAACGCTTTTTAATACGTCGTTACTGTGACACTAAGTCAAAAGCGTCGTAAAATACTCGTAACTGTGACTCTTTTTATATTTTAACACAAATAATCTAAACAAAATTAGTCAGAGTCACGTTGATTTTATACTGATTGTGACTCTTTGTGTCAGAGTAACCACGAACAGTAAAAAATTTAAAAGATTTTTAGCTAAAATTTTTTTGTTTTTAAAGTTGCTATTTTTTAATTAAAGAGTTTTTTTCTTGGGAAAACAAAATGTTTATTCCAAAAATAACGGTTTTTAATCTATTCAGTGGCGGGCTGTAGAAAATAAGAGTTGTGCTAGTAAGCAAATTTACAACTAGTAAGTTAATGGTCTAAAATTTTGAACTAGTAAGTTAAGTAGTAAGTTAATGGTCCAAAATTTTGAACTAGTAAGATAATGCGTCTAATAACCAGTTTATGCGTCTTAGCTCAACACTTTCTAATTTTGGGTTTTTACTTAGTTTGGAAGAAAACGTGCGCTAAATTATACTTTTAGCTTGCGTGCTTTGCTTAGCCAATGGGGTCCAATTCTTTCACCCAAAGACAACTTGGAAGAGCGCCCAGATGTGACTTTTACTACCAATCTGTTGATTAATTCTGTGGACAGCAAACAATTCTGAGCTATTGTTAACGGTTAAGCCTATTTCACACCATATTGACAAGTGACAACGCCTTCACAGTGCGCATTGTCATTTCACTATAGTTTGAACGTGTTGTCACTTTTCATTCCAGTAAGAACCCACGTCTAACGTTTTAGCGGCATACAAAAAAAGTATACGAAAAAATCAACTTTTAGACGTTAAAAAGTTGGCATTTTTGTAATTTGATAAAAATTCCTAAAATAAATTTTTAAAAACAGTTTTGTTGTTTCTATATGATATTCCAAGTAAAATATATTTGATTAGCTTATAATAAATTTAACAAATCTTACTTTTTCTTTTTCAGAGAATACGCAAAAGGTAGTTCATCAATGATAATGCCGCCAATAAAATCAAACACAGATGATTTTATTCGCTTTAATTCTACTGTGGATGACGTTGATAATCCGACAATATTTGTTACTTATATGGATGCAGCAGCTTATCCGGAATACATTATTACCTGCAAATAATTTATAATCTGTGAAAAAAAATGACAATTGAATGAAAATGATTAATAATGTTTGAAAACTTAAATAAAAATCGGCTTTGGTTAAGGTATTTTCTGGACTTTGAGTGGTTGTAAAACGTTATTTTATTTGCAAAATAAAAAAAACTTTTCTTGCTAAATTAAAACTTCTCATAATGGGTAGAAGCCCTGTTTTTTGCGATCAGCTGCAGTTGGTTATTTATAAGCAAATTCCACCTATGGTAATGGGTGTTTCAAAAACCCCTTGATCTCAATTTTTAACTCAAACACTTCAATATTAATATAAAACTATATCAGTCGAAAGTTTATTAAGGTTATTTCGCACGAAACGTAAAAGAAAAAAACTAAATTATTAATGGACATCCTTATAAACGTATTAACAGCATTTTTAGATATTTTGAATTCATATCTTTTATTATATATTTATGCTATAATATATTACATAGTAATTACGTTTTATATTTGTCCACATAATAATTTGTCATAAATAAAAATTGCTTAACGAGTTTCAGACATTAACCACTTGCTGTGTAAAAAAATGTTTGCGGCGATCCAAATTATATTTTTCATCACGTTGTAATTTATACATATATTCTCTTAACAAATATCCACTGTTATCATATACTTAAAAATTATTAAAAGTAAGATCTACATTATTATGAACTATATTGTAAACCATGTATAAATCTATTTCTAGTTTTCTTAATTCTAAAGTTTCAAGATATAAAAATTTTAAACGGGATTTATAGTCAGAGTATGTTGCATTTAAAATAAAGGGCTCTTGTGAAATATTTCTGGACTTTCTCTAGGCAAATCACATCGCCAACTTGATACGGGTTAAAGACTGGGGTGGAAGTTTCTAAAAGTGGCCGCACATATGATTTGTAGGCCCTTAACAGAAAAAAAAGGATTTTTGCGTTTAAAACAACGAAGTAAAAGAGATGCTCGAGAGTATGCTTTACTTGATACTTGGGCGCAAGGAGTAGAAAACCTAAGGTTGCCATTAATATTAACACCGAGATGATCTCGCATATGGGTTACATATTCTATGGGGTGTTTATGTAGCTAGAGCATAAGCTTTTTTGGGAATTGCTAAATTTCCTACTGATTTCCTAATTTTTTCCCCTAATTTCCTAGATTTCCTAATGTTAACAATTCATAATCAATTTCATAAGCCTTTAACTTCGTGATCAGTTTTGAGTGACTCACGGAGTCGAAAGCTTTTGCAAAATCAATATACATGCAATCGATACGTTTATGCTCATTAGCAGCCTTAGTCCACTCTTCTAGCATAGACAGTAATTGAGTGCAAGTTGACATTTTAGAGATAAAGCCATATTGTTCTGAAGTAATTATGTTATTTTTTAACAAATATTCAAGCATACAATCAACAATTATTCGTTCCGTAGTCTTAGATACTACTGATGTAAGAGAACTAGGTCTGTAATTATTTTTGCACGAAGAAATTCCTTTTTTATATATAGCAATCAAAATAGCAAATAACCACTCATCAGGCACCACTACAGTTTGCATACTCATTTCATACGACATAGAAAAAGGAAAAGCGATTTCCGAAGCACTATTCTTAAAAAGAAGGCTGGGAACCCATCTGGAGTTTTAGAAATTTTAGAAGAAGGATTTTAGAAGTAATGCTTTTAAAATCTTTGGATAAGTGTTTGGTGGTACTTTTTTGGAAAAAGAAGTGTGATGCCATTATTTTTTATAAAAACGGATGAAAAAAAATCGTTTATCAATATAGCTTTTTCGTCATCTTCAATAGCAAATTCCCCATTTTCTTTTTGAAGAGCTTTTTTAATTTTTGAATTAACATAATTGTAAATTTTTTTTACTATTTTTAGATCTTAGAAAATTTTCTTCCTTTTGTAAATAATAATTTTTTATTGGAGCATCGTACCACTTGCAACAGTCATTATAAGCCTGCTTTAATTCCGGATTATGCTTTTTCAACCAATGGAGTTTTAATTTTTTTTGGCTAACTTCCTAATTGATGTAGGATAACCAAGTTTAAATGATTTGTTTCTTAATTTAGGTACATATTTTTGAATACAACTCTTCAAAACATTACTGATTTCAGCACTAAATATTTAAACATTATCAGAGCCGTTGCTATTGTTGCAATTATTTTTTAATTTGCCCAATTTATTAGGCTTAGGTAAGATTTAATGGCTTTCAAATCAGATTTTTATAATTGTAAAATAAACTATTAGTCTTTTTTAAATTTTTAGGAACAATTTAAAGTAATTAAATGTAAACAATTTAAAGTGATCGAAAGTACTACCAAATGGTTCCAAAACATTTAATAAACGCAATAATATAGAGGTACTTTACCCAAAACAACATCTAGACAATAGTTTCCACGCGTTGGTTTTTGAACTACTTGGGTAAAATAGTTTCAAATACAGAGTTCAAAAAACAAATCAGAGCACTTATTACCAAAACTTTTGGGGATTTTCCATGAAATATTTGGAAAATTAAGTTCTCCAACCAAAAAAAGGTTAGTTAGTTTCCGCTACTAAATTGTATAAGGAACACAATTGTTTTGTTTGTTTCCAGGCATTTTGTATATATTGGTCGAAAATATACCGCTAGAAATCGGAAACAAGATGTTTTATCACAGTACAGTATCAGTATCATAAAGATAGTATCATAAATGTTTTTTTTTTCAACAAAAATTGTAAATTATCAGTTTTTTTTACAGACAAGATCCAATCAAATGGCACCACTTTCTCTCTAGGATGATAGCCTGGTATGGCGGTTTGACAAAATCCAGATTTTTTAACCAACACGTCGAATTTCAGGTTCAAATATAAAAATTCTTGTGAGCCGCGAATACCGCTACGCGTGAGTGCGGAGTGTGTTCCAAACTGCTTTATCTGGCAAAGAATAGTCCAGTTGGGATGAAGCGCAGGGTTCCAAAAACAGTATAACTGCACTTCCACGCCTGGCTGTTTTCTGGATAACCTCTGAAATCGATCGTCAATCCCATGGAGGTGTTTCACAGGGTGGTGCTACCCCACCACAGGCCCGTGCTTTAAGCTCAAACCAGTTCAAAGAATTTGGTAAGTAACAAAAGCCTGATTGTAGTCAAGTAGAATTGGAGGACATTATTTACCTCCAGCGGAATACTGTCTGAGGATTGTAGCTAAAGTGGTATTCTCTGGAAGTTTATGTCGGGTTTCAGGATAACATTTCAGTCCAAGAAATGACGGCATTGGATATAATACCCATTTTCCTTAACGATCACCATGTTCTCAGATAGGTTGTGAATGTTCGGGTCACGTTCTAGCACTGGAGAATCACTGTCACCAAATTTGGGAAAGAAGCTCTACGTTGTATTGGGTAAGACGTAGAGCAGAATTCCTTTTAGCCTCTCAGTTTGATATCAGGTTCGAAGGTGTCAGCACTCCCAGAGCCTGAGGGTGAGCATGTGGAGGATTCTGGTTCGCCGACTGTTGCTGCCTCAGATTTGTAGTTGACTAATTATTACATACCTAGAATAGTTTCAGTTGCTCTATTTTGAAAACAAATACACACGATATTACAGCACAAAAAATATTTCAAATCTACCATCGTCACTGCTTTTTCACCAAAGAACACAGCAAGGGCGATGAAGCAGTCTATTGCATGGTGTTTTTTTTAAAAAAAATGCAAATTTTTAATAATACTATGGTTGAAATATATCTGGCTGACGCTGAAAATTAGAATGCAGACATGAGGGGACCAATTAAAATTGAGCGGTAATGACGTTTTATTTAAACAAATAAGAACGCAAAATTGTTTTTTAATTCCACCTTTTTTACAAATTATACAAAAATTAACCAAATTTAGCTCTTAAAAAATTTGCATTTAGATTCCAAATTAATTAATTCGATAAATAATTATTAAAATACAGTTTTTAATCTTTGCTATTAATCCGCTTTAGTGAAAAATTTTGAATGTTTTTGTTGTTAAATAGTCGATTCAATAATGCAAATATCGCGGTCAGCTAGATTTTTTTTGCCTATAAGCATATAGCTTTTTAGTTGGTTTATTTTAAAAACAAATATCACAATATTACAGCACAAAAATAATTTCAAATCTTCCACTGTCACTGCTTTTTCACTGAAGAACACAGTGAGGACGGTGAATTTGTCTATTGCATGTTTTTATAAAAAAGCATATATTTGATAACACTGAGCATTTAGCTTTATAATGAAGCAAGCGGATTTGTACAGAACACTGAGAGTACATTTTTTTGTTTGGCCTGCAGATAAGCTGGGAAGGATAATTGGTTACAAAAATGTTTGTTGCTTGCAAAAAAAGGATACTTGTTTTGCTTAACATATGGGAAGTTTTTAGAAAACAAGATAAAGTTGGAAAAACCATATCCTTTTCCAAGAATATGAGGTCATATCTGTGAATTTTGACTACAACAAGGATGTGGGTCAAGGTCTGCTCTGTTTGTTGCGCGGTAAGTTCAGGTCCTGTCAGGTGTTTTCGTCTAGTTAAAATCTTAATAGTATAAAAATTATTAAAAGTGCAAAGACGATTAATGGTATATAAATATATTAAATAAAAATTAGAAAAATGGTATATAAAATATTTGTTTGTAAAACTGTTAACAAAATATTGGTCTTATGGCACCACATAAGCGTTATGGCGACAAGGTTCATAAGAAAAGGAAAATAAGAAATATTCGTAAGTGGACTATAGAGGTGTTTTGGCTGGCTCGTTTGTTTATATAAGACATAATTTTATTTTTTTTTTAATTTGTAACATAAATTTTATTTTAAACGTTAAACACTTTGGGTTTGAAGGTTTTTTATGCTTTACAAGCTATGTTTCAAATTTTTAATGTAGGAAAAACAGCAAGAGCCTTATAACGCATATGCGCGCCGGCGTGCGCATATGTGCTTAGAGGAAGCGGCCGGCTATAGCCGAAATGCAAAGTTCTTATTTCGCACTGCTTCCCTTCATGCCGACATCCATAACGCTTATTCGCGCGGAGACGCGCATATATTTCCTGCGTCTGAAAAATGACCTTTATTTCTGCCCGGGACTGTATCATGAAAAAAACAAAAGTATATTTTTAACTGCCAGACACTTGGTAATACAAAAAATAATATTAATTTAATTAAAGGTGTCGCGACAATTGACCCCCAACAAACTGACACCCGCTTAATTGACACCCTCCTAATTGACACCCAACAAATTGACACCCACACAAATTGACACCCAACAAATTGACACCCACACAAATTGACACCCAACAAATTGACACCCAAACAAATTGACACCCACCAAATTGACACCCAACAAATTGACACCCACCAAATTGACACCCAAACAAATTGACACCCACCAAATTGACACCCAAACAAATTGACACCCACCAAATTGATACCCACCAAATTGAGACCCACCAAATTGATACCCACCAAATTGACACCCACCAAATTGACACCCACCAAATTGATACCCAGTTGTTAAAATTTTAATTTTAATAATTTTGTAACGTCCTGCGTTCAGTCCAAAGAGGCTACAACTGCAAGTTCTCCCAGAATGTGTAGTTTGATAATAAATGTACTGAAATACCATACGGTGCAAAAACAAAGTACAAAACAAAATGAACTTTTATTACCAGAACTACACCCGACCAACCGCCGGTCTACAGATACACAATTATTACAACAATTTGAAAATAAAGTTGGACCCAACTGTAATGTTTACTTAACTGTAATAAATACAAAAAACTCTCAAAACGAAAACAATTTAAAATTTAAATGTAGAATACTGTATTACTATGCAAAATCAATCACTGTTATGTAAATTATCTTTTATTATCACTATTGAACTATTCTTTTTCTTTTGCTTTGCTAAAATGTAAACCTGAAAAACTGTACAATCGAATTTGGTGTGTGTGTGTGATTAAGTTTTAAACCGTTTATTGTCACAGCCCCCCTCTTAGACTTTTTGTCCCAACAAAGTTAAATTTTTAAACCGTATATTGAACTGCGTTACTGGATACAGCAGGATTAATAAAATGATACAACACACCAATATAAATAAAAATGTTTTACACTAAACGTTAAAAACAAATTTTAAAATTAACCAAAATAAAGCAAGTGATTAGAGCTAAAAGAACTTGAACTTTAAAAAAAACAGTTTTGTTTAAACATATAAAAAAACGGTTAAAAAGCACATTATGCTGAAAATAAAATAATGCTGAAATTTACAAACATGTATAAAAAAAAATAAAGTCGCCGTAATATGGTGAAAAATATTGTCTATACTTTAAGGAGTGCATGTTATGTTTTACATGGAGTTCTTTGACAATGGAAAAGCATCGATTTTTTTTAAAAAAATATTTCGTTTTTCCGAAAGAAAAGTGAGAAACATTATTAAAATGCTTAAATTTATATTAATTGGCGACTTTTATTAAAATAAACCATGAAAGCTTAAAATTGGATTTTTTTCAAAATGTTTTCCGCATCTTTTTTTTTTAACTTTGCGAATTTTTCCGCTTTTGCGCTTCAAGAAAGTTTTTTCCTTAAAATAATATCTAAAAAGTACAAATTCCTAAAATTATTCAGTACCCTCACAATTGTAAAAATGCACATATGAATGTAAAAAGTTGCAAATTTAGGCACTGTTTATTTCAACGGCCACCGCGGCCTCAATCTCTTCCACTACCATGGCCACTGCTGGCAAAAAAGACCGACCGCCCCGTGCTCTGTTCGGGGACTGGGGTGTGCCGCGACCGTCGCTGGCGTTGAATGATCCGCCACGAACTTTTCCCCTCGAATTCCAAGGCGCCCACACGCACCACCGGCCAGACAGTCGCGGCCCGCCATTTCATCACGGCCACGGCCTTGAAAGCCAAGTCGTCCAGCAAGACGGCCTCCGCGCTGCCCGCCAGACGCTCCCCGAGGACGTTGAGGACCGCTGGTACCTGACGTTGAAGGACTTGCGCCAGGATTATTCTGGTCCAGACCGCCGTCTGACGATGATGCTGAAAATCGAATATTAGATAAGTTTTTATAATCTTTAAGTTTTTGTTTACGTAAATTATAAGGGTGTTTTTCAGTTTTTGGGTTTAGACCATCTAAAATTAGGTTTTCATTAACCGACTGTTTCTTTAAACTATTATTTTTATCAGCTAACGAATTATTATCATTGCCAGTTAGATTTTTTATAGCCTGATCACATTCCAACACAGGTTTTTCTAAAGTGCGATCTCACTTTTTTTATTTAAAGACTCAGAGGGCAATTTTTCTTGTCTTAACTCAAATGGTGTAATTTTTTTCTCATGCCACCACTGAGGTCGTTTGTCAGGCTTGACATCACACTGTAAAATACATTAGGCCAATTTATAGACAAAATAGTGTAAGGACCGTCCCAATTAAAAAGAAATTTAGGGGTTTCTCCCGGTTTTGGGATTTTAGGCAGTCTTAGCCACACTTTTTGCTGGATCTGAAAATTTCTAACTTGGGCTGACCGGTTAAAAACCTTTTCTTGTTTAGCCTGCGTTTTTTCGATATAGAGCCCTGCTAAATCGCGCGTTTCAGCCAGCCAATATAAAAAATTTTTGAAATAATCGTCTTCTTGAAGTACATATTTACCACGGTAACTTTTAAAGGCTATATCTAAAGGAAAAGTGGGGGTTTTTCCATAAATTAGAAAAAATGGGGAATGATGGGTGGACTCCTGTCTTGAAGTATTGTAAGCAAAAGTTACTAACGGTAGTATCTCATCCCAATCATCCCGATGGTTTTGTGTATACATAGAAATTCGATCGGCTAATGTTTTATTTAGTCTTTCAGTCAGACCATTGGTCTGCGGATTGTAAGGCGTTGTATTGGTTTTCTTTGTGCCCATATATTTTAGAGTCTCAGCAACTACCCGACTTAAAAAGCAAGCTCCCCGATCAGAAAGAAGCTCTTGGGGGCAGCCGTGCTTGCACATCACTTCATTGACCAAAGCCCTTGCGACAGTATCAGCCAACTGGTCAGGAGTTGCAACAGTAATACACCACTTGGACAAATAATCGGTAAAAACTAAAATATTTGTATTTCCATTTAATGTGGGTGACAGGCGGCCTATAAAGTCTACTGAAACACGGTCAAATGGGTTACAACTCACTTTGATAGGATTCACGGGTGCCTTTGGGGTTTTCGGCGGATTTTTGCGTTTGGCACAAAGGGTACAGCTGTTTACCCAATGTTCCACGTCCTTGTGTATACCTGGCCAGAAGTATTTAACACGGATTTTTTCTAACGTCCGCTTAATGTCAAAATGACCCCCAAATAAATCATCGTGAGCTTCAAAAAGGGCCTCGCGTCTCCTGCTAGCTGGGAGCACCAATTGGTCAGGGTATGTTTCATCCAGGGTGGAAAAACAAAAAAAACAAAAAAAAAAAAAAAAAAAAAAAAAAAAAAAAAAAAAAAAAAAAAAAAAAATAAAAAAAAAAAAAAAAAAAAAAAAAAAAAAAAAAAAAAAAAAAAAAAAAAAAAAATAAAAAAAAAAAAAAAAAAAAAAAAAAAAAAAAAACCCCCAAGCTTGTGGAAGCTCCACAGCAGAAAGATCGCTTGCAAAAACTGCCACAGAGGGAGGTCCAGTAGATTCTAAAGCCGTGGGAGTTCTGCTAAGGGTGGATGAAGGCTCAAAACCGTCCGGGACTAAAGAGGTATTATTTTTTTATTGGAATCAAAAATTTTGAAAAAAAAATTTGTGATTTTTTTTATAAACACTTTTATTATCTTTTATAATCTTTTTTTTTGTAAACTTTGTATTTTATTTTATTAAAAACATGTGAATACTTTGAAACCACTGTTTGAGGATTTTTTTTTTTCTTGAGCTTTTTTATTTCAGATTGTAACTAAAATGCTTATTTCACTTAACGTAGAGTTTATTTTTTTCTTCTGGAAAGAAAACTATCCTCTAGGTTTGGAACATAAATAAATTGGCTAAAAAATTTTGCAATTCCTAAAATCTGAAAATTCCTAAAAAAACCTAAATAAGAAGGGTGCTAAAATTTCTAAAATCCTGAAAAAGAAAAAAAATCTGAAAAAGGCCAAACCTAAAAATTAAATTCTAAAATAAAAAAAAAATTCCTAAAGTCTGAAAGAGAAGAAGCCTAAAAATCGGGGTAAATTCTGAAATTGTGCAAAATCCGAAAAACACCAAAGCCTGCAATAAAAATAACAAACACAGATTACACAATAAGCACAAATAAATACATTAATGTAAAATGATGTTTAAACCTAACTTGTTACCAATTTTGTTTCAAAAAAAGTCGTCGTTTCTCAATACTGGTTAGTATCTTTATTTTACATTGACAAAAGTACCCTGTATGTTAGTTATTTAAAAAAATGAACTCGGAGGCGAGTTCCCCGGAGACACTGGTAACAAAAATATATAATACTATATAATAATATATAGTATTATATATTTTTGCTGGTAATACCAAAAGTTTTGTTGGCCTATTTGAATTGAAAAAATGACCGTGTTTTCCTCGGTCCGTTTTTAAATGAAAACGCTTACAAACGCAGGATAATTACAAAAAAACAAACTTTTTTTAGTAGGCCTCACACTGAGTTAGAATCCAGCGTAAGGACCAAATGTAACGTCCTGCGTTTTGTCCAAAGAGGCTACAACTACAAATTCTCCCAGAATGTGTAGTTTGATAATAAATGTATCAAAATACCATACGTCATACAGTGCAAAAACAAAGTACAAAACAAAAAGAACTTTATTACCAGAACTACACCCGACCAATCGCAGGTCTACAGATACACCACTATCACAACAATTTGAAAATAAAGTTGGACCAAAAAGTAATGTTTACTTAAGTATAATAAATACAAAAAACTCTCAAAACAAACACAATTCAAAATTTAAATGTAGAATACTGTATTATTATGCAAATCAATCACTGTTATGTAAACTATTTTTTATTATCACTATTGAACTTTTGATTGTTTTTCTTTTGCTTTGCTAAAATCTAAACCTGAAATAGAATTTGGTGTGTGTGTGTAATTAAGTTTTAAACCGTTTTTTGTCACAAATACATGAAATTAATATAGTGTCAAGAATACATGAAATTAATTAATTAAAAAAAGAAGAATGAAAAACGAAGAATAATTATACTACATATGTTTGCATGTAATTTTAAAACACATGCAAACGGTTGCATGTAAATTAAAAAGACATGCAAACAATTTCGTGTGTTTTGAAAAACACATGTAATTAATTAATTAATTAATTAATTAATTAATTAATTAAAAACACATGTAATTAATTTAATTAATTAATTTCATGTATTCTTAGTAGTGTCATTATTTCAAATTATTATGTATGTCTGCGTTCAGAATTTTTATACAAAAAATTTGCTTGTTAATTTGACACTTCTTGACGACAACCTCAAAGCTTAATGCTGATAAAACAAAGACCATTTAAAAAACTGTAGAACTTTTAGGTATAATAAAGGTACATTGTTTATATTTAAATAGACCTAATGGACGTGTTTACGTGCGTGCGTGTTTGCTTGCGTGCATGTGTGCGTGTTTGTGCGTGTAGCGTCAGAAGGGGGCCTTACTGGAAGGACTTCAGAACAGATCGGCTGTCAACGTCAGAGCGGATCGGCTGTCAACGCAAAAAAAGCCTCCAGAAATCAGACTTGACTTGAAGAACTAGACAACAGAGTCCAAAGTTGGCTACGATGTTTAATAACAACAAACGAGTTACAAAAAAATTATTAAGGAACCCAAAACTAAAAACCCAAAATATTATTCCTGGTTGAAGAAAGGAGAATATATAAGCATACTTAAATTAATAATAAATATAAAATGTTAACTAAATGAATGGATTAAAAAATAGCGTTTCGCTCTTGATTCCAAACGCCATTTTTTAATTTGTAGTAAATAAAATAAGGTTAGAGCTCTTCAGTGGAACCCGATATTTTATTTACTGGTTAGTACGTCACGTTCCAAATTAAAATAAAAAGTAAGCATATATCATACCTATCTCCGGGTATAAAATAAAAAATTTTTCCTTATAAAAAATGAGAACAAAAAAGGAAATAAGACATGCATTAAAAAAAGGAATGATAAAAATACCTGGGGCCGAATTTACTAGAAGCCCTAACAGCTTAGGTCCACTAGCTGGCAAGTGTCCCTAAGCATTTTAGTGAAGTGTTGTATTTACTAGAATCCCTAATGGTAAGTGACACTAGCAGATAAGTGGGAAAACGCTAGGGAGGTGGATACCTCCCCAAAACCATCCCTAATTTAAAACAAAAATAAAATTTACTTGTGAACGTTTCGAAAATGGCAGCAAATCGTAATATTTTACTTTTTAACCTAAGAAATAATAACAAAAAAGCTGAAAGACGATTTTACGACCAAAAAAATGTTTTGAATTCGTATACTGACTATGATTTTTATCAACGCTTTCGATTTGACAAAGAATCCGTAAATTACCTAGAACAAGTATTTGGGGAAGACCTCGAATCCACATCAAATTTTCACCCGGTCTCTGTGACGACAAAAATATTAGTAGTTTTACGTTATTTGGCTCGCAACACAATACAACAAGACGTTGGAGATACTTTAGGCTTGTCACAGCCGACTGTTAATCGAATAATATGGCAGGTTGAAATTTTGAGTTAAAATATTTAAACAAAAAAAGGTAACAAAGATGCAAAACAATTATTGTCTTTTAATCATACAAATTTATAAGACGATGATAATAGAATATAGACCATATTAAAACAAAAATCAAAATTTTGCGAGTATGCACCCCGAAATTCTCGGTCGCTGTTGGCGGCCGAATTTTTTTTTTCTGAGAGTACCCTGTTTTTCCAAATTAGACACGTTGCCTTTGACACGAATTTTCGCAGTTTTTAGCCCATTTTTTCAAAATTTTCATTATTTGTACCTGTTTTTTCCATTATTTTTGGTAGCGAACCCCCACCATTTTATTCTGTATTCTTCTTTTGAAAAATGTTGCGCCTTTCGCCCTTCCCCTCTCTTTCATGTAATCCTTTAACCCTTTGGGATTTTTTCCGCTGCATATCCACAGAAGAAATTCTGCGCCACCGCTGCTCAGTGTTAAACCTCGACCCTGTCGCTGTCGAGACGTGGAGCTTAATACAAGGCAGCACTGTTGCGGAATCCCTTCTGCGGATTTGCAGCGCATTTTGGACGAAAAAATCCCAAAGGGTTAAGAGCATTGCACGGATCCGGTTGTTTGTTTTTTCTTGAGTTTATAAACCAAAATAAAAAAATAGCAAGTTTTCGACAGCAAGTTTCGGTCTTTACTTAAATTAGTTGTAGGTTAGGTGTTGGAAAAATCCAAAACTTTCTTAGCAGTTTCAGCTGTTTAAATATTTTAACTGCTTAGGTCATTCCAAAAATAGCTTCAAAATTAAATCAGTTTGTGATTTTTCCAACAGGAGAAACTTTGAAAAGAACCCAAAGTGCATTTAAAGCTGTAACCAGAATTCCTGGAATAGCAGGCTGTATAGATTGTACTCACGTCAAAGTATTCGTGAATGAAGCTAGAAAAAATAGCTTTTATGACCGCAAAGGTGTTATGGCATTTTTAATAACATTTTTTTTATATTTCCATTAAATTTTTTATTATAATTTTCACTGATAAGAAACAGTGATAATACTTGAAGGCATAGGTAGGGGGGGGGGGTTGGGGGGTTTATACCCCCCAAAAATCGCTGATTATAGCCGACACTCTTCCCCTAAAATTTGAAGGTACCCCAGACACCCCCCTAAAATATGGGAGGTCCTACTACTAAAAACACTAAAAATGGGTTGTTTGATGTATACCCTAAAAAAATTTTTGGGATACCCTCTTTGGAAGCTCCGCCCCATTTTTTAGTTTACTGAACAATTAAATAGTGTATATATTATATTTATTATTAACTTGGAACTAATTATAAGTCTAAAGTTTTAAGTTACCCAGTTGGCGAAGCTCTGGAGCTTTCCAGTTTTATATAGCCAAAGTGCTGTTGAAACTTTCTTATAAATAAGCAATGATATTAAATAATGCCAGGCGTTACTTCTCTTAATATTCAAGCCGTTTGCGATCAAAACTACAAATTCACATCGCTATATGCTGGATGGCCGGGATCAACTCACGACAGTTTTATTTTGCAGCACAGTGATCTTTTTCGGAAATTTGAGGAAAGGGAATATGAGTGTATTCTTTTGGGAGATTCGGGATACGGAAATGGAAAATTTTGGTTGCTTACCCCATTTTTAGAACCAGAAACTGATGCAGAAAAAAATTACAACTATCACCAAAAAAAAGGTCGCGTTTTTATTGAGCAAGCTTTTGGCCAAGCGAAGCGCAGATTTCGGGGTATGTTAGATGGTTTTCGCACAAGTCCGGAGCGAGCGCAAATCGCCACCGTGGCTTCCATGATTTTGCACAATATTGCAAAAGATCGAAACCAACCTGACTCATTTGATGACACTAAGCCGGAAGACTTTCTTCCTGAAAGCGATTTGATTTCATCAGGCATTTCTGTCCATCAAAATGCTATACACGATGGCAAACTTTTCAGAAGGCATGTTGTAAACTCTTATTTTTAATTTGAAAGTTCTATTGTAACTTTTTTGCTTGTTTTAAAAAGATATAGTGGTTTTTGTGCATATAAAAAAATCTTCATTTTTTTTATTTTTAAACGCAAGAAATTGTTATCAAAATGAAATATACAGCTTACACATGTATTACTAATATAAAAAACATAAAAATTCAGTATGGAATTATGCATGTAAAATTAAACCACGCTCCGCCCCTTATTGCGTTAATGCGCTTCAGCTCAGCTCAGCTGTTTTTACCTTGTTGGCCAGCGGCCAGTAACGTCTACTACTGTTGTTAAAAAAACAATCAATAAACCTATAAGTTTTATAAAGTGGACATTATATGACTAACAAGGAAAACAAGGAACGACTAACGCTTGCCTCTGACTTGCATCCTGGCTTCGCTCGCTTTTTTTAAAATTTTTTTGTTAATATCTTATTTGCGCGTGCGAGTCTTTTGTTTTAAAATACGTAGTTTGTTAAGTTTACAAATACAAAATCAGCAAGCATCGTTTATTATAATTTTTAATTAATTTTAACCTGCAGATAAAAATTAAGTTAAATTATAAACACTTTTTGTTATTTCAAAGGAAAAATCTATTTGCAAATAAAAATGTGGGATTGTCTTTTGATTTTATAACAAACGCAGCTTGATAACAAATGAATTTAACTAAAACAATAAACCAAGTTAAAGTTTTAAAAAAAAATTTTTATTGTCCATATATTTCTAGTTCAAGTTTTTTTCTTTTAAGTTCGAAGTAACCAATTTCACTTTTGAGTTTTTCCTGCTCCAAACGCAATTTCTCTTTTTCCATCAACAGTTTTTCATGTTCTAATTTAAGGACTTTGCAGTGAAGTTCATTTAGTTCTGTTTGGCCATGTGTGGAAGATTTTCGTTTTTTTGTGCCTTCACAGTTTCCCACAATAGAAAAACTAAAAGATTATTCTAAATTATATCGATTTTTAGCATTGCCGTGGTTTTTTTGGTCATCAAGGGTAATCGTATTATGTAAATATTTGGAAAAACGGAAAATTTTTAGCTTTCCTTTTTTTATTAAAATTTTTTTAGGTTTGATTTCTTTGGACATTTTTTATCTAAACCAATAAAAAAAATGTAAAATATTTAGTATAATTAAATAAATATTCCAAAGAAATGCAGAAATTTTGTTAGCTTATGTATAACGCTTAAAGTTTGGACTCTCGTGTACCACTGAAAAAAAAATTTCGGCCATCCGTGAACATTTGTTTGAGTAGTACATGGGGGTCGAAACTTCCTTGTGGGCCAAACCCCTCCCCCTTCCAAAATGTTGGTGATACTCGTGATTTTAATTAAGCTTTTTAAAAGCGTTTATATGACACTGATGTTAGAAGTACATAAGAATTGCTGCATTCTTCTCCAAAGTCTATTCTTGTCATATTAAATAATGAATTTATTTAATTTTGTAGGTTAAATTGGTAAAAACAGCTATGGGGGCATGGGGGGCAACTTTTTTAAAACGGGCGGGAGGGGGCAAATCCTCTAATAAAGCGGGGGGCATTTCCAGACCTTGCACAGGTCTGCCATCTCTCCTTTAAATCATGGGTGGCGCCGGAGCGCCTCGGCGATTTGGCCCCGCAGAATTGCGTAATTATCAAATACTCCTAACTAAAATTTGGAGTTTTCTGTACTAAAACACTAAATGGAGTCTTTGGAAACCTTCCACCACCACTTCCCCTCATTTCTTGTCCTTTGTCATGTATAAAGAAACATTTGTTAATTATTATTGCAATTTAAAAAACATTTAACCTGCTTGTGGCAAGTGGAATTCGTGATTCGGTACTCTCGGAATCCATTGGATACTCCAAGGAGTTTTGTTCCTCAAAAAAGAATTCCTCGTTTCCTTCCCCAGCAGTTTGATATTCCTCCATTACAACTGGGCAGGGCGTTGCTCGTCCAGATTCAAAGCTGATCCCAACACCTTAAATAAATAAACATTAATTAAGGTTAAAATCCGATAAACGCAAAATACCCATATTGTTTTTTTTCTGGAGTGCATTTTACCCTTATCGTTTTTCGATTTTGAATGAAAATAGGTAAAAAACGCTAATTTTAGGTCAAAAAGCCCTTTTTATTGCATTTTTGGGCTTTTTATTGCTTAAAACGTTCATTTTGACCTCAAAACTTAAGTTTGGAGGCAGTTAGAAGTCATTTTAAAAACATTTTTTTCTTCATTTTTCCAAAATTGGGGGGGTTAACCTTTTCTCTCTCCCCCCACTTCTGAGTGGGGGGAGTTAAACACCCCTTCTCAGAATTTGGGGGTTTCCCCCACCCCAACCCCCCCGTGCCCATGTATGGTTGGGGGTTATACCGCCCCACTTCAAAAAATCTGAATTATAGCCGACACCCCCTCCCCCCTAAAATTTGGGGGTACCCCGGACACCACCCCCCTAAAGTTTGGGGGTCCTAGTACTAAAAACGCAAAAATGGGGTATTTGAGGTAAAACTCAAAAAAAATTTTGGGACAACCCCCTAAATTTCGGGGGTCAGGTATAACCCAAAAAAAATCTGGGATGCTGCCCTGCCCACCTATGTGCTCCTGTAGATATTTTTTGGGGGGAGGTGGTGGCTAAGGGGTCCATCCAAACCCCTTCACTCTGGCGCCGAAATTTGGAACCCCCCCCCACCCAAAAAAAAAACAAAGAAAGTGTAAAGCGGTCTGGCCTGTTTGAAAAGCTGACTACCCCATCACCTCCTCCGGCCAATTTTTTTCAAAAAGAAAAGCAGCTTTTATTTTATTTGAAAATGTCAGAAATCTGACGAGAAGCCTTCTTCTCGTGGTAGAAATATAGACGTGTTAATTTTCAAGGTTTTTGATTTGATTTTTTATGTATTTTTGGGAGGGGGAGGGAGGGGGGTTGGAGGAGGGCCATAAGTCATCAGACTTGTTTGTAAAAGACGTACCTACTCGATAATAAATCATTTAAAAAAAATACCTGTAAAAGAATCGGTATTGGCGTAAATGTCGGCGATCTTCTGGATGAAAGTTGGAGGATCGCTTTCTCCTGGTCCACCACCGGTGGGGGGACGCTTCTTGCGATTGACCCATTTTTTGGCCTCTGCAACCATATTCTCCCACTTCTTTTTAAGTTGGTCTCCACTTTTTACCATCATCGGAAATCTATATAAAAGTAAAAAAATTAAGTTAATTAACATATTTCAACAGCCATGATTTTTGAGAATTTTTTAAAATTTTATCCAAAAAAACTGTCTTATTCAAAAAATTTAATGCGACAACAAATTTCAAGAGCCCCTTCATAAAGTGTTTTTATATAAAAGATCTCCTTTTTACAGCTAAATGCCTTTTTTAATAAATTTAATTTTTTTTGTAGTGGCTACACTATGTAAAATTTTTCGAGATTTTTAGAAATATTTCCCAATAAATATGTAAGAATACTTGGGTTAAATACGCAGGTACGTACAATAGTAAGTAATTGTATAGTTTTTAAAACTTTGGCTTTTGAAATCAACTATGGTGGAAATCAAATTTGAAATTTTAATTGATGTGTTGGATTTCTGAATTAGATTTTTATGTTTTTGATGCAAAAATTCACATCTTCGTTCACAGATTTTCATCCGCAGATTTTTTATTTAGAAATTCAGATATACGTTTGCGGTTTATAAAATGGAACATTTCAGAACAAAACACGTTTATTTATCTGTGGAAATTTTATATTGTTTTTTTTTAAATTTGACCTCATTAAAAATATTTGATGGGATTTTTTTAAAAAAACTAGAATAAGCAAAATAGGGCAAAGTTGCCTAAGCTATTATTATCTGTTGGAACTATAAGTTGCATTAACCTGTGTTTCATTGAAAAACCAAAAATTAAGTACAATAAAAAATTTATGTTTATAAAACTACTTACTTGTTGTTAAAGTTACTGGCGATTTCAGCCCATGCTTTGTTTTTCTTTTTGTTCATGTCCGCTTTATTTTCTTTTGACATCAAAAGGTTTTTTTTCGGACTGAATTCTTCGATTAAAAACATGCAGTGGTAATCTGGTAAGGCTTTTCCTTTTATTTTTCCAGTTTCTGGAGTGTTCATTGTTAAAATACTTCTTTTGAAATTGAAAAATCGTAGCTGAAATAATTTTTTTGTTTATGCTGAGCGTATTTTTTTGTGAATTGGATTAGGGTGACTTTTAGGGAGGTGTAAGTGGCACTAGGATTAGGGAAGCCTAGTAAATAGTGTCATTGTCTTTCCCTAAATCCCTCCCTAATCTTAGTGGCCCTTAGAGCTTAGTGATACTTGTGTATAAGTGTGTCTAGTAAATTCGGCCCCTGGCCCATAATTTTCCCAAAATTCTTGTAATTGTTGTGGAAATCTATCGTTTTCGATTTTCGAATCTTTATTGGAATTTTTGCTGGAATCTTTTTTGGTTTTTTTTTGAATCTTTTTTCGAATCTTTGTTGACCTTTTTTTACCCAACTGCCCTTATTTTTAATACCCCAACATCTTTTTTTTTCTGCTGGTCCGCCACATTTTTTTGTTGTTCTTTTTTTTTTTTGGAGAAAATAACACCGACCACCATTATATAATATAATAACTAAAATATTAATTATTCTAAAACAACAAAAACATGTTTTTTTCTTTAATTTTATTAATTAAGGGGTTTTTCTTTTTTTCTTTTTTTTTAATTTTTTTTAAAAAAAAACTTTTTTTGAATATTATTTTTTTTGGGTAATTCTGTTATATAATATTATTTATTATGCACCAAAAACTCACCAAAAAAAACACCCACTTATTTGCTATTATAATAAAAACACACAATAATATTCCTTCAATTATTCCTACAATACTCACGCTAAATAAATAAAAAAAAAACACTACTTATTTATTAAAAAAACAATAAAACAATTTTTCAAATATCTCAAAAAACATTTTAAAAAATTTTTAATAATATAGACTAAACAAAAACGATGCGGCCTACTACAAACCAACTGTTATATATTATATATTTATATTTCACATTAGACTATATATCGCACATAATAGATCACAGCCCAGACTATTCTCTACTATCTTTTGTAAAGGTTTTTAAAAAAATCTTTACGATCACTACTCTACACACAATATACAAAAAAAAACTTTACAACAAAAACAAAAAAATTCTAACATCACCCAATCCTCCCCCCCCGCTTTTACCCTTTTAACCTAATTTTACCCAAACTTCTCAGCAAACCTCACCCTCACTCTCTCTTTTAATTCTTTTTACCATTCTCCACTTTCTCCCTCTCCCCAATTCTCCCCCACTCTTCTTCCTTCCATCCTCCCCCTCTCTCTTCCTCCTCCTTTCCCCTGTACGATATTGATCATATTGTTATATATTAAATGTCCGCCAATTTTTATTCCTTGCTTTTGACCTATAATTTTTTTGGTGGTATGACCCCTGGGGGGCTAGGGGGACCAAACACGAATACCTAAAATTTTTTTCAATTTTTTTTAAAATCATTAAAAATGTAAAATTTATTACATATGACGTATTTTGATATATCGTTTGTGTAAAAAAACTATATTAAGCTTACAATAAGCTGTCAAAAATGATGAATTTAATATTTGGAAGCATTCCAAGTCCGTATGCTGGCAGCAGCAAACCTTTAAATTAAAAACTTTTTCAAAAAAATAAGCCTTAAAAGTTTATTTTTTTCAAATTTCCAGGTTTTTGTTAAAAAAAACATATTTTCAAAGTTAAAATCCTACTACGAAATTGCCAAATATCGCAGCTAAAAAATGCTCTTTTTTAAGTGTTTTATTACTTGCAAACATGTTTCCCTGTTTTTCAACACAAAAACAAATTTTTAATAACTATTTCTCTCAACTTTTGCTAATATCCCAATGTAATTTTTTTAAAGTAATGCTATTTTTTGTGTAAAAACGTTTAAATCCGCGATCTATAGGCAAATAAAGTCTAGCTGACCGCAATATTTGCAGTATTGAATAGACTATTTAACAACAAAAATATTCAAAATTTTTAACTAAAGCGGATTAATAACAAAGATTAAAATCTATATTTTAATAATTATTTATCAAATTACTTAATTTGTAACCTAAATGCAAATTATTTAAGGGCTAAAGTTGGTTACTTTTTGTATATTTTGTGAAAAGGTGGAATTAAAAAAAATCTGCGTTCTTATTTGTTTTTTAAAAAAAAGTCATTACCGCACAATTTTATTGGTCCTCTCATGTGCATTCGAATTTTTAGCGTCGGTCAGATATAGTTCAACCATAGTCTGAATTGCGTCATTTTAATTATGGAGTCAAGAAAAATCGTAAAGTGTGACGTAATAACAAAAATTTGCATGACGTAAAGAAGTATTTTGGAATTTTTACGAAAATTTATGTTGCGTTTTCATAGGGTTATTTGGACCATTTTCTAATATTTTAAATCAAAATAAATTTAAAAAAAATTTAAAACAATTTTTTAAAGTTTATTATTCTGGTAAAACTTTATAATTTAAAAGTTTGCTGCTGCCAGCATACGGACTTGGAATCCCTCGAAATTTCAAATTCGTCATTTTTGACAGCTTATTGTAAGCTTAATATTTGTTTTTTTTTTACAGAAACATTTACATTAAAATTCGTCATATGTGATAAATTTTATATTTTTAATGTTATTAAAAAAAATTTTGAAAACAATTTTCAGCATTTGTGTTTGCCCATGCTGACATTTAATATATAACCATATGATCAATATCGTACACACTTCGAGCAGAAAGCAAAACAAAATAAATAATTCGGACAGTGTATTAGCGTGGCAAAAATTTGCAAAAAATCGCGAAAACCGCGCGCATTCAACGCGTTATAAAAAAATTTAAGCAAGCCGATTTCGCCCAACCTTTCAAAAAAAAAAAAAAAAACTCAGAAAAGTATGTTTTAACAGTATACCAAACGGCGTTTCTTCTCTCGTACTAATAAAAAAGTTTTGTTTTTTTTGAGACCAGATTTTTTCACCGCATCAGCTGTAGTGATGTCGTCATCGAAAAACATTTTTTCCTAACCTTTCTAAAAGATAGCCAAGAGTCTGAGTTATGCTCTCATATATGTCTCGCACATTTCTAACCTCCGTTATGGATATATAACATTTCAAAGTTTGAGTTTTGTCGCCAGTACGCATTATTTTTGTACAGACTATAGTTTATTTTAACAAGTTGCCCGTGTCAGCCATACGGCTGACAATTATTTTTTCTGTATTTTTTGAATATTTTTTCTATTTTTTTTAAATTCAACCCTTTTATGATACTTCCTGTACCGTTCTGCAATAATAGCTTATTTAGGTCAATTTTTTTGTAGTTTGGGATTAGAACCCCCCTTTTTTGGTGAAAACTCGCTTTCCAGCAAAAAATATTCCTTGCAATAAATATAGAACTATCAGCTTTCCAGTGATATCTCTTTAGTTCAATCTTTTTTGTGGTTGAGGAAGGTTTATAACCCATTTAGTGAAAATGCGTGGTCCAGTTTAGAAATGTCCATGTTATTTTTTCAAACACTTAATTACTTTATGACATCTCCCAAACTGTAAACTTTTTAATGATATCTTGCTTGGCCCCATCCGAGTTGTAGTTGGGGAAAAGGGTCCACCCCTTGGGAAAAAAGGCGTTGTCCAGCATAAAAATTTCTCTTAATCAAGTTTGTGGCTGGGGAGGGGGTCCCGCCCCTTTTGATGAAATTTTACAGCATAAGGATAAAATAAAATTTTTTAAAGTATTCTGGCTGTTATACTGACTAATAACTCCTACCAATAAGTTTTAAAGTTTTTTAAGTTTATAAACATCTTTATGCTGGACAAATGTATTTTCACAACAGGATGCGCCCATATATAGATTTTAAAACTTAAAAATCTTGTCTCTGAATTAAAAAAGTTAGGGAACACACACGCACAAACACACACAGATACACAGATACACACACATTACGTCTATTTATATATGGATGTTAATTTTGTAGATTTATACGTCTATAAAGTTTTAATGCGTTTTAACGTGTGTACACGTGTCTTCTTGTGTTTCATTATCAACAACAACAATAGAATTGCAAAAAATCTTTGCACGTACCTAGGCCCTTGTAATTTGTTTCACTAAAATATGCTTAAACGATTAAAGTAATAAAGCCTTTCAAAATTGTCAAAATATTGGTTTAGGGCATTCAGTACTTAAACAATATTGCTCTTTTATTAGCATTTTTATTACTAAAACTGCGAAAAAGACAATTTTTTAACTTAATTTTAATATCTTATGATACGTTTTAGAAAAAAAACTTAATTTTTTTTATTTTTATAGTACTTCTTATCTATTAAACTGTCTTTAGTAACTGTATTTTTTAAAAAACAAAAAACTTTTTTTAAAATTTGAGGCATTTTTGTTTATGCGTTAAGTCTTAAGCTTATTATCATGTTGCGTTTTTTATAATAATATGTTCAGGAAAAAACAAAATAAAAAAAATCAAAAACATCCTTATTTTTTTATTTTTATTAAAACAATTAAAACATTTTTAACATTAATAACATTAAAACATTTATAACATTAAAACATTTTTATTACTAAAACTGCGAAAAAGAGGATTTTTTAACTTCATTTTAATATATTATGATACGTTTTAGAAAAAAAAACTTAATTTTTTTATTTTTATGTTCAGGAAAAAACAAAATAAAAAAAATTATAAACATTCTTGATTTTTTTATACGCTTAATTTTAATTTTTTTAGTTATTTTAGTAGTTATGTTCCTAACATTCAATATCATGCTCCAGAGCTCCGTCCGCCCCTTAAATGAGCGATTTTTAACTTATTGAAGCTTTAAATATATTTTAAGTTATTCTATTTGCATATTTAATACTTTTTATTGTCTATTATAAATTTTAAAAAAATTAGTTTACAAAACGTTTTTGATAAAATAATTTGGGTTTGGGCCATTCCTTTTTGTTTTGTTAAGTCTTTATAACAAGTCACTGAGGTGACAAATATTTTGTACTTTCCAGTAAACATAAAAACAACATCTTACCAACCAAATACTCTAAATTGTTACAAATTAAAAAAAACTAAACTTTATTATATTTTGTACATTTTATATTATGCACACTTTGTAATTTATGTAATCTATTTCATTATTTATGAAATTAGTGCCTAAATAGGGCGGATATCCGTAGTTTTGGTGTTTTCTCTGGAGCTCCTAAAAGCGGAATTCCGCTCTGGGGCTTTGAGAAACATGTGTTAACCAAATTTTTACCCAAAAATGAGATTTTTTAATAAAAACATATAGCATTTTTACCAGAGGGGGCCTTATGGGTTTTATAACTTAAAAAAATTATCTTAATTTGCCAAAACTTGAGTTTGAGTGGGTCTCAAACTTCCTATATAAAATAGGAATTGTGTTCATATGATCTTACACAATATTAGCACTTACTAATACCAGTTAGTGCAGCATAATATGACTAAGGACAACTTTTATTATGATGTTAATTATTATGATATTATGATTATTATTATATTATGATTGTAGGTGTGTAACTACCTAATCTGTTTTAGATTAATTGTTTGTCTTGAGCATTGAGTGATTGTTTTAACAATCTTTATTAGTTTATTGATTTGTTTCTTACAATTGATAAGAGTGATTAATCAATTAAGAACCATAATATAATAAGTTATTTGGAAAGATCAACATGATTTTTAACTAAAGCGGATTAATAACAAAGATTAAAATCTACATTTTAATAATTATTTATCAAATTACTTAATTTGTATCCTAAATGCAAATTATTTAAGGGCTAAAGTTGGTTACTTTTTGTATATTTTGTAAAAATATTTTCAACTCCAAGTTCCAGCTTTAAGTTCCCTCGGCTCCATTGACCCCAAATTTTTAAACTACAAGAGATATGACTGCAAAGCGTAAAGTCCAAGAAATGTCATATAGGGATGGAATTTGAAAAAAAAAAATTATGGACATTTTTTAAAAACAAAAAAATAAAATAAAAAATATCAGTTTTATATTGCATCTTAACATAATTATTACACAAACGTGCAAATGTCTAAACCTAATAAAAAAACGTTAATTATAATGTAAAGCCTTACTTCCTAATATGACTACCAAAACTGGCCAATATTTTGTTGCTGAACTGTCCTTATTTTCATTTGTTGAGTTTCCCTAAATGCCAAAACGCGAATTGTCTTCTTTGTCACAAACGAGTCAGGTGTTAATCATAAAAAATCTAGACATTATTGGTTTGTGTGTGTGTGTGTGTGTGTGTGTGTGTGTGTGTGTGTGTGTGTGTGTGTGTGTGTGTGTGTGTGTGTGTGTGTGTGTGTGTGTGTGTGTGTGTGTGTGTGTGTGTGTGTGTGTGTGTGTGTGTGTGTGTGTGTGTGTGTGTGTGTGTGTGTGTGTGTGTGTGTGTGTGTGTGTGTGCAGGTGTGGTTGCAGGTGCATGGGTGTGGGTGTAGGTGTGGGTGTGGGTGTGAGTGGCGATTTCGAGCTTGTGAAAGATTGCTGTGAGTATGATTTTTTCAATTGACATCTCATGAGACTAAAAAAATGCAAAAATACTGTGTGATTAGTAAGTTCTCAACATTTATCGAAAACATATGGCCCAAGAAAATTTCCAAGCTTTGGTAAGCTCAAAATTGCCACTTTTCCAATTAGAATGCTATATTTGTATGTGTAAGAAACAACTATAAAATTGAAAAAGTGGCGATTTCGAGCTTGTCAAAGATTGCTGTGAGTATGATTTTTTCAATTGACATTTCATCAGACTAAAAAAAATGCAAAAGTACTATGTGATTAGTAAGTTCTCAAGATTTATCGAAAACATATGGACCAAGAAAATTTTCAATTATACAGATTAATTTTTAAATAAAACTGTTGCATTTTTTTAATCTGATGAAATGACAATTGAAAAATTATACTCAAAATCTTTGACAAGCGCGAAATTCCCACCTTTTTTAAATTTATAGTTGTTTCTTAGACATACAAATATACCCTTCTAATTGAAAAAGTGGCGATTTCGCGCTTGTCAAAGATTGCTGTGAATATAATTTTTTCAATTGTCATTTCATCAGATTAAAAAAATGCAACAGTGCTGTGTAATTAGTTCAACGTATAAACAAATCATTATTATATGGTAGAAATTTTAATTCAGTGAGCAGCAGCCCAAACCAAATGCTAATTTCCCATAGTCCACACAATGTCCATCTCAGACTAGTCCACATCTTTTCAGTGTAAACATACGCCTGGGAAAAAATCGCCCTTTTTCCTGCTCTATTCTTAGAGCATTTTTCAAGGCTAGTCCACCACTTTTTTTGAATTAAATTAAAAAAATAGCCAAATAAACTATAGTTTTAGCTGCGCAATGACATATGTTTATAATCATTCCGTTGCCGAGATATACTTTTTGAAATAAAAAATAATAATAAGAAAAAGATAAATTTAAATTACAAAATTTACCCACGTTGCTTAATTATAGTTAGTGCGGTGCAGTGGCACTCCAGACAAAGTTTACCTACGCTCTCTAAATATAGTTGGAGCGATGGTGTACGCTAATGATTGCAATTATAATTTTTAAAACAAAATAATGATAATAAGAAAAGGATGAACATGAATTACAAAATTTAGCCACGTTTTCTAAGTATAGTTGACGCGGTGCCGTGGGCTAAATTGCAGTGTGGAATCCCCACACCACCGATGATTGGAATCGTGTTTTTTGAAATATAAATAATAATAAAAAGAAAAAAGATGATAAACATAAATTACCAAAATTTACCAGGTGCTCTAGTTATAGTTGCCGCGGTGCCGTGGGGCTGAATCACAGTGGGCGCTGCCGTGCAACCGATGAGTGCAATTATTTTTTTGGAATAAAAAAATTAGAAGAAGAAGATGATGAACATAAATTACGAATTTTTTCCAGATTCCCTGATTATAGTTGGTGTGGTAGCGCAGGGTTATATCGCCGCGTGAACGATAAAAGAATATAAATTTTAAGATAATGTGTGTTAGAATTATAATAATAAATAGAAGAAGATGAACATAAATTACTAAAAATTTTCTAAAAATTTTTTACTAAACATAATCTGCATAGGGAAGATAAGTTTCAGGTAATGCAACAACAACAATGGCACTGGGATCTGGTTCGGTTTCCGCCAGCAATTAAAACCGAGCACCGTCTTCTGCTTTTTTGTGCGGTTTCTATGAGGGGCTGCTCTTTGTCTGCTCTGTACAATCCTTATTGTTGCCAAAAGGTTGTTATTGTACGATTGGGAGTTTTTATTTCTGTATTTTTTCAATTTTTTTGATCAATAAATCGATAACAAGGACCTAAATGAAAAAAGTGCTTCCTAAGAAAGTTGCGTAATTTTTTCTTCTTTCCAATGAGCCCATGTTTATTTTTGATCAATCAGTAACGAATGAGGTATATTGCTTTTAAGGGTTGAGCGTTGTAATAATAATTATAATAAGAAGAAGATGGTTCTAAATTTCAAATTTACGAACGTTCTCTAATAATGGTTGGCGCGTTGCCACTCGCCCCGTGACGCTTTCGCGCCACCCATGATAAAAATGTTTAGGGTTGAGAAAAAAATTAAATATTTTTCAAATTTTCAAACACGGTAGCAAAAAAACTCAAAATCACGGTTTCGCGCGCAATATATGTTTCCATAAATAAGATTTTGATTTTAAACATATTTACAATTTTTAGAGAATAATTTACTTATTCTTATAAATTTAACATTTATTACAAATAACTTGTTACATTTTTCACTGTTTCTAAAGAGTAATACACCATAACAAAAAATTTCTTTAGAATAAAACATGATATTGGCGTATTTTTTAGGATTCAAATTTTTTTTTCATGGGAGAAATAGTCTACCAATTTTAGCAGACTTCTTGCCATATTGGCAGAATTTTTTTCCATATTGGTATATATATATATATATATATATATATATATGCATATATATATATATATATATATATATATATATATATATATATATATATATATATATATATATATATATATACAGGCAAAATAATATTATTACGAGTAAGTTAACAAATGGCAATTAGAGAGTTGTTATTATCTTATCGTAAATCTATTTTAATTTTACTTACCGGTACCGTTTTTGTCCAATTTCTTTGGTTCGCTAAAATGTAAAGCGATTTATCTGAAGCCAAAAAGTACGTAAATTTAGTTACTGCTTTCGCAGAATTTAGGGTTGATAGAGCCGACTAAAGTATTTGAAGCCAAAAACAGAGAACATTGAGCAGTATATGGGAAATTGGAGCTTGAAGCTTGAAACTTGAGCCGAACTTAAAAATTGCTAAAAATGCTAAAATCTTTCCCTGAGCCTAAACAAAGCCTAAATCCAAGCCCAAACCAATTTTTCTTGAAATAACTTAAATTTCTAAAATAACTATTGCCAAAAGGAGTATAAAAATAAGTTTAGAGGTTGCAAATTTATCCTTGTATAACCTAGTGTTTTCATGTTTAAAAACTTTTATAATTAATCAGCAAGGCTTTAAATTATGTCAAACCCTTAAAAACCCTGCTGTAATAACTTTTTGAATATTTTTTGACATGAAAAAAGATTTTCACATAACAAGGCTATTATTACATCCACCCAAACTAAATAAAGTGCGTAAAAAATTTATTCCACTTTTTTAGATTTTTTTTTTGTCATAAAGGAACAATAAAAAGCAAATTTTGGCCTCAGCTTCTATCAACTTTTAGGTTTAAAAATCAAAACAACAAAAGCCTAAAATACTAAAAAAATTACATTAACCAAAATTGTCAGCTTTGAAAACAAGACGGTTGAAAAATGAAACCCTCTCCTCCTCGCCCACCGGTGATGTCTACTATGTGAATGCATTCCTTCAAAAGTAAATAACCTGACATTTTTTTTGCATTTCAATATTGTTTGAGAAATTTTTGCGGCTCTTTTGGTATATAAGTCATACCTAGTAGGCTGGGAAGGGGGAGGGAGGTGTGGGAAATTTATACCCTATTCACACCCTTTATACCCTATGTGTGCTAGTTAATCGTTAAAAGCTAAATTTTTTAAGTAAAAAGATGATTTTCATAGTGGCAAAATTTTTTGTTTGTGCAAGTGATGCTTCCGTGTGCTGTGAATCCACTTTTAAGATGATAGCTTAGTATGAACTGTGCTCATATATAACTTTAAATCAGCTACTTTACTCCAATTAACCACTGCATAAACAAAGATGTAAGCGCTTAAAATCTAAATTTGGGTGCCAAACACATTTTGCGCAAAATGTGTTTGGTAATCAAAATAGGTGATTTTACACCACGCAGGGTAACTGACTTAAACTAGGCCAGCCGTTAGTTAGCATACCTAGTCTTTTTCATGTTATTTCCTCCAGAAATGCTGCTGCCTTTGCGGGTTGTAACCATAGGTCTTCTACTTTAAGTGTGGTAGGATTTTTGGTGCAGTTGAAAAGGTGGTGGACATTGTGAGGTTTCTGGTGGCATTTTGGGCATTCATTTTTGATTAGAGGGTTTATTCTTGATTTGTATGAATTTAGATGATGACAAAATCCGGATCTTAGTTGTGACAGGAGTGTTCTTAATTTTCTTGGAAGGTGTTGTTCGCTTTGGTGTATTTCAGGGGGTTTGCTCTTTAGTAGAGGATTGGGTTGGAGTTGAGATAGAGATTCTTTTACGAAATAGGTGTGAATGTTAGTTTGGATGGCTTTTTCGGTGAGAGTTGGATTGAAGAAGCTTTCTGCTATGGGGCCATATTTTGATTGGAGGGTGTGTTTCATTTCTCTTGGCCTAGATTTGTTTGCTGTGATTTTGTTGGATGGGTGAGTCTGTTGCATAGTCTTGGCAAGAAATTGTGTTGCAAGGAGAGATGTGTGATTTTCAATTGGTAGTACTTTAGTTTCTTGATGAAGATGATCTAGTGAGGCCATTTTGTGGCAACCGGTTGCTATCCTGAGGGCTGAGTTTTGTGTTGATTGGAGTTTCTGGTAGTGGGATTTAGAAAGGTTTGGTGACCATATTGGTGTTCCGTAGTTGAGGATGGGTCGCCCTATAGCTTTGTATGAGGCTACTATTGTTTCTTTTTGTTGTCCCCAGCTGGTCCCAGCTAGGGCTTTGAGGATGCTATTGCGCCTAGATGCCCTGTTGTTGATGGTGGTGATGTGGTTGTTGAAGGTTAGTTTTGGATCGAAAGTGACACCTAGGATTTTGGGGTTTTTGTTGAGCGGTAGGTAAAAGTTGGTTTTGTATGGTCACATTTGGGTGGTAGTTGTATTCTTGTGAAGATGGGGAGAAAAGTGTAACTGTTGATTTTTTTGTTGATAGTTTGAGGTGGTTAAGATTCAGGTATTGATTTAGGGTGTTGGGATAATTGGTGAGATTTGTTTCCATATTGGTTATGTTGTTTTCAGTGGAGTGGACTGTGGTGTCGTCAGCATAGGAGACGATTTTGACGCCGGCAGGTGGGGGAGGTATGTCCGATATGTAGAAGTTGAAGAGGGTTGGTGAAATGACTGAGCCCTGAGGCACACCTGTTTGTACTATCCTGGGTTTGGAGATCGAGTCTCTGAATAAAGTTTTGTTGATTCTGCCTCTGAGATAACCACTTAGCCATCTGATTAGATAGGCTGGGAGTGTGCTGTTTACTATCTTGCTGATTAAAATTTCTATGCTGATGGTGTCAAAGGCCTTGGTAAGGTCCAAGGCAGCCACTATTGTTCATTTGGGTGGAGCTTTTTGGTTGAAACCGGTTGCTATTTCGTTGGTGAGTTGAAGGTGAGCAGTAGCTGTTGAGTGTTTGGGTTTGAAGCCGTGCTGATCTGGATGGTTTTGTAGATGTTGGAGAAGGATCAATTGGTTTGTTTTTTTGAAAACTTTTATTGCGGGACAGAGAAGTGAGATTGGTCTGTAGGAGGTAGAGAGAGATGAGGAGATCCTTTCCAGGTTTGTTGAGTAGTATTATGGTTGCAGTTTTCCAGATTGTAGGTATGCTATTTGTTTTTAGTGATAAGTTGAACAGATCAGTTAGATATTTAATGCCGAGAGGACCAAGGTTTTTAAAGGGGAAAATGGTTAGGTTGTCAGGGCCAAAAGCTTTGGAGTTGTTAGATGAATTTATGGCATTTTCTACTTCTATGTTTGTGATAATTTTAGGTTCTTGTTTGATGTTTTTAATGTTTCTAATTAATTTTCGATTTTCTTTAGGTGTTTTGAAAGGTTTGTTTGGGGTAAATTGTTTATTGAAGTTGTGTGCTAATAATTAAGGGTCGTTGATTAAGTTTCCATTCAAGTTTATTGCACAATTTGGGGTGGTTGGCTGTTTGTTATCCAGTGATTTTATGGTTTTCCAGAGATTAGAGGAGTTGGTTTTGTGGCTTAAAGTGTCCAGATATGAATGCCATTTTTTGGCAGCGTTGGTGCGGATTTGGATGTGGATTTTTTGGTTGAGCTCTTGTATTTGGTGTGAAAGTGGGTTGGTTTTGCGTAGATTGTCTCTTTCATTGATAAGCTTTATGGTTTCTTAAGTGAGGTTGGCTTGAAAATTGTTGTGACGGCCGGCTGGTATGTTGTGCAAGGAAGCTTTGATTCATATATTTCTGAACGTTTTTTCATCTTTTTTGACTTCTGTTGGAGCTGGAATATTAACTAATTTTGTTTCTATTTTGTTTTTGTAGTTGGTCCAGTTGGCCTTGTTGAGATGTGTGAAAGTTTTCCTGGTTTTAGGTGCTATTGTCTGATTGGTTTGAAGGCTGACGATGATTGAGAGGTGATCAGAACTCAATATGTAACCGTTTTCCAGTAGGAGGAGGTAAGGAGTGAGTCTGAAACGAGGGAGATATCTGGCGATGTTGGATTCCCATTTGAAGGGATGCGTGTTGGTGTGTTTGTGTTTAGAGATGCCATGTTAGAGTTGTTGATGATGTTTGCAATGTAGTCCCCTCTGGCGTCTGTGAGGCTTGAGTGCCAGAGTTCATGGTGTGCATTGATATCTCCAAGAATGATACTTTCCTAATTGTTGTGTAGTTGGGAATTCGTGGATCGTTGGATTTTGGTGAGAGTTTTGTTTCTTCGATGGCGGCTATGTGAATGTTGTGATTTATGAAAAAGTTAGTTAGTTCTTGTAGTTTGTTGGAGATTCCATTGGAGTTAAATTGCAAAATATTTAAGGTAGAGTTTTTGGAGTTTGTGTTGCAATATGGTGAGGGCCAGCATTTGTTACAAAAAAAATTTTTGGTTGTAGTGTTTTATGCTTTGTAGGTTGCTGCATTTTAGATGCACCCAATTGTTACATTTGGTGCATTGGACGCTGTTTCTATTAACAGTTTTATTACAGTTTGCACAGAAATATTGCGTCTTGTTGGGGCCGGGATTAGGATGAATATCTCTGGACAGAGTCATCAGTTTTTTCGGCAGCCATTTTGGCCGCCGATTATAGAAAAAGAGGGCGAAATATCGCATCGGCAGTCAGCAGTGACGGAAATCGTCCGAGTTGACTGGAAAAGAGGTAGAGCTGTTGACCATTTCCATTGCTTGATCTGGGCAGTGTCGCTGCGTGGAAGCCGCTCCGTTGACACCAGGCCAGCCGTAATTTCGGCCACTGATTATTGCGCTCTCCACACTCAAATTTTGTGAATAAACCCAAACAAAAAATACATTAAGATATAACATAACGTTACGATCAATGTAGTTATATATAGTTTTTCACTTAATTATGCCCCTTTACCAAAAAATAACAGTTGGTGGCCGCAATCAAGGCAAACCGAAATTAAGTCAGTTACTTTATGTTAAAAAACTGCACGCTAGCCTCACGATTTTGATAAATTCAAAAACAAAAAAAAACCTTTGGCTAGCCTATATAATATTCATTGGCAATTGCGAAATTGAAACTTGATTTTGTTAACAAAAATAATGTATTTCATAGCTGTAAAACACAGGAATAAACCTGAAAAAAACGGCAATTTTGCGATTGTCAAACTTAGCTCTGAGCATAAATTTTTAGCCGAGGATCCATTTTTTTTTGCTTTTTTTGCTATCTAAATTATACTCTATATCTAAATATATCTAATTACTAAATATATAGCCGAGGTTTTTTTTGCTATCTAAATATACTCTTGGGGTAAATTTTCTCTTGTCACTTTTATCGTTTGTTAATTTGCCCTTCTGTTCATTTCCAAGGCTAGCTTTACATTTAGAAACCTGGATTTAAAAAATAGATTTACAATAAGTAGTGATGCTTACTCGAAACTGTAGTTTTGAAACTCCTTGTTGAAGTCGATGCTAAATACAAAAAATATATTTACAGTTTATAAAAATTACTATATGTATAAAAACAATCAAAATAATGAAATACACAGGAAACTAAACTAAAAAAGCCTATTAAATTCACACCAAAGTTCTACTCTTTCAGAATATAAAGTTTAAACTTACATTTATGCATTACATACTATAATAACAAGATTACTGGTTAGCATGGTTGTCATTGGTGTTGTAGTTACATTTAAAAAATTAAAAAAATAGAAACTAAAAAATTACTACCGCACAATAAACGACTACAGGCTCAGCTCATAGTTCCAGAAAAAATTTTAGCTGGATAGCTGTGCAAAATAAACTTTAAAAAATAGAAAAAATAAATTAAACTGAAGTAAATGTAACGCGGCGCAAAACATAAAAACATCCTTGCGCTGAAAAAAAATCAACTTAACTTAAAATTAAATGAACCAATTGAATATTCACAAAATTTTGTTGAATAGTTAATCTATGATAGTTATCATCGGTTGTTAATAATAATTAGTTTTTTTCATAAATATTACATGTGTTGCGGCGCAAAAGGCCCAAACACTTAAAAAAAGTCAACTATAACTTTGGATTAAATAGACCAGTAAAAATGAAATTTTGGAAACATTAGTAAATTGAGACGCCATCGATTGGTAATATTAATTTATTTTATTAATATTTTACCTGTTGTAACACATATGCCTTATGTGTCTCTTTTGTGAAAACTCAAAGTGTAACCGCTAATAAAAGGCTATTATTGTGTTTTTTTGTTAAAATACCAATAAAAAAATGGTATAGTTTTTGAAATTGCATCAATATTGCACAAGTTATTACTGTTTTTAAGATCCAAAAATTAGTTCTCGAAACCCCAATAAAAACACAAGTGTTACTTTTGTGGGCAAAGAATTAAAGTATCCACTTTGTAAATTAAATTTTAAAAATTTAATACATTGGAGTTAAAATAATAAGGATAATAAAAAACATAAAATGAAAAATTATTACAATGCCCAAGCTATAATAGCAAAATTTTTATTCAACTTTCCGCGATTCATTTTTTTATTTATTTAAAACTATTATTATTTTTAAACCAAAATTATATGCGCGACGGTTTTTTATAATAAATTCCTGAATGTGGTAATAGTGGTATAGTAAGAGCGTGGCATCAATTATAGGAAAACAAAAAGAATATCCATTATCCAAGAATACATTTCTTAATCTCAAGGATACGAGCCGTACTATTCATGAAACTTTTGTACCCGGTTCAAAGCGGACTGGGTCCACTTTTTACGCAGACCGGTCTGCGTAAAAAACGGTCACATTCCGTTTTGATCGTCCTATGATTAATAGCGAATACACCGTTTTTCTAGTATAATCAAATTTGCGTAAAACTATTAAAAACCTGAATACTTTTTAATTATTACAATTCTACGTTGAAATTAGAATATCAGTAGCAAGATTTATTTAGTTTTACTTCATTAAATTTAAAAATTTGAAAATAATGTAAACAATTCTCTGACAAATGAAACAGTTGATTTGGACGTGTGCATTGCAATTGCAATACCGGACTGGGACCGTTTTCTACGCAGACCGGTCTTCGTAAAAAGTGGACGCAGTCCGCTTTGGACAGGGTCCAAAAGTTTTATGAATAGCACGGGTGGTCACTGTTTCTTTATAACAAAAACGTTATAAGTTTTTATGACAATACCCAAGTTTTGATTTGGAGATTTACCTGTCTTTTTGCACACAGTTTGTATATTTTACTTTTGGTTAAATCAACTTTATTAATATAAGTAAAGTGTTATGTTGAAAGCATAAAAGAGCAAAAAGTTCATACACACTCATGAAATATAAGTAACTAATTATGCTTTTATTTACTTTGTGGTTTTACTGGGTTTTTTAAGCAATTAGATTATTTTGTGCAATATTTACAATTTATTCAAGTTTAAAGCCACTGTTTAATTGTCCTAACACCTAAGCAGTTTCGTCGTAAATGAAATGCATTATTGACGGGACACTTATGTCTCGAGACTCTCGTGTCTAGGGACTCTCGTGTCGCACCTGCAAAACTTCGGGCCTTTCGTGTCTCTGTCGCAGATTCAATTTTGGAAGGTAGGAACATCACTGGTTAACACTGAAAGTCATCGAGTTCAACTAGGTTTTATTTGGCTATAATTAAAAATAACTTTTTTAAGTAGCCTGCCTACAAAACAAATAAGTTTAAGGAAAAAATTTTAATTATGAATTTCAATATTGCTGAATTCTGTTCAAAAATTATTGAGGTTAATTATTAAATAGTCTGCCTACAAAAAAATAAATTTAGGGAAAAATTTTTAATTATTATCTTCAATAATGCTGAATCCTATTCAAAAATCTTTAGATAAGCATATTTTGCAAACAGTACGGTTGATTTATACAATTTGTTTCAACATAAAAAGCTTAAAAGAATCCATACATTGAAATAATTATTGCCTGACTCAACCGTGCTGTTAGTGAAATATGTTCAATCACAATTTTTTTCGAGTCTCAATCTTTTTTATCAGACATTAACATTTTATTATTTTAGACAACTTCATCCAGTCAGCATTTAAAAGTTTCTTTGGATCTTGAAGGAACAGCTCTGGGTTTAATTTTGTTACTGCTTGTGATTGGATTATGGTATTTCAGAAATAAAACACAAAAAGCATACTGTTATCAGCTCTTCCTACCGTAATCCATTTACATTATTCTACTGCTCCCCCTGTTTAAATAAGCAATTTTTGAGAAAAAAAAATTTAAGAAATTTATATTCAAACAATTTTACTCAAAACTCATTTACACAATTAATAATTTGACCCGAAAACCATCAAAGGAATTAAATTTTTTGGATTTAGCGCAATGCATCGAAAGTTGGCATGTTGTTAATGTTTCGGTATTACAATCAGGAAAACGTAACGAAAAACTGTCTAACAAAATTTTTTTACAAACCGTTGAAATAAACTTCCACCTGAAATTCTTTTGCCTCCTACACTCGGTGTTTTAAAATTAAGATTTTCTTATGTTTGCTGTAAATTCAAAGTTTTTTGCCCGCATTTTGTGTACGATATTGCATAAATTATGTTTTTGACTTCGCAATTATTATCAACAATTATATTAAAATATTAAAGAACTTTAACATGGTGAAATATATCATTATGTGGTAAGTTTCGCCACATATATTTTTAAAATAAAAAAATCAGAAAACCACAAATTTTTAAATTTTTTGTTTTTTTTTTATTTTTCTACCATCATACCTATAAAAACTACAATAACAAAACTTATTGAGAACAATGGTTGAATTATAGACTTGTTCTGAATAAGCGTCTTTTACTGTATAAGAACGAGTACAAAAAAAATAAATAAAATTAAAAAAAAATAATTTTCTTAGTTTCTTTAGTAAACCTATACTTAATGAAAATTTCTACACAATGGAGTATTTTACAAGTTTGAAATGCTTTAATATATCAGTTTGTGCTACATAAGTTTCGGTTTTTTAATCGAAACTTCGCATCAGCTAGAAATCATCACTAAACAGTTGTTTTCGTGAACAGTGATTTCGAATTAGCAAAAAAATAAGTCGAAAATTGTGCTTTAAAACTAACTTTAAGCCTCCATAGGTTTTTTTACGTCTTTGGTTGTAAAACTATTTAAAATTTAAAAATTAATTTCAAAAATTCCATTCTAAACTTTTAAATAGAAACATTTATTAATTGAAACATTAAAAAACTCGATACCAAGCGCGCAAGCAGCGCCTACAAAGCGGCAAAGAAACTAAAAATCCTCAAAAAATAAATTTGCTTTTGTAATATTAAGAAGTATTAAAAAATTTTTGAAAGACAGGGTAGAGACTTCAAACCATTCGATATATTTGAAACTGTTAAATGCACTAGTCGCTTGCTTTTTCTTAATTTTCCATCTGCCTACGATTGGCGCTGGTTGTTATGTACCCTCTAGTCACCTACACTAAAAAACCATTATTCAGAGCTAGTCTTTATCTGGCTAACTAATTTTGTATTGGAAAAAGGATTGAATAATTGAAATTAAAATAACCAGGTTCTGAAAAGGTTTAACCGTCAAATTTATTGAAAAATTTGGCTAATAAAGAATTTGGCTAATGAAGAATTTGACTAATGAAGAATTTGGTTAATAATGAAGACGAAAATTCAAATGTACAGAAAGGTCTCAAAAAGGATTTTGTAAAATGATATTAGTAAAAAAGAGACGAATAAAACTGGACATTAGCAAATACCAAAAATTCCTTACGAAAACAAGTTTTGAACAAAAAAATATGAAAGGACAATTATCATACAAAAATTGAATACAACATAGAGTAAACTGACTAATAGTTTATGAATTCATTAATAAAACGTGCACGTCCCCTCCCAGTTTAAATTCTACATTTTACCGTCCAGAAATAAAAAAAACAGGTTTAATTTCAAATTAAAAATCATTTTGGAGCTGTGCAATGCCGGAGTAAATTTGGATAGAGATGTGCATTTTATTTATAAATTCTTTAATTATTAATCAGTTCATTCTATGGAGTATTATTCATATTATTCTATGGCGTATTATAATTACTATTTTATGTTTGTGTTCAAAAATTGTATCTCATAAGAGTATTTTTTGACGTCCGTTTTATCTCGCTTCTTTTACATGCAAAATCCTCTTCCAGATTATTGTGTACATTTAAACTTCCATCGTTATTTTTCATACAGGAATTGAAGCCGTAACCTCCTAAGTCGACTCTGCTGTGCTGTCCATTACACCGTAGGCCGGACAACAAAAAAGGAAATAATCGCCTTTCATTAACGGTTGTTCTTTGAGTTTTCAGGGAAGGAACACATACGGCGTATCCATCACACCTTTTTATCAGTAGCAGAGCTGATCTCAGTTTTTTATTTCAATCCACAAACCCCCACCAGCGTCTTAATCACTAGTAATCAATGGCTTTTTAATCTACAACTTGTGTTTGCAAAAATTTTATTTTTACTGGTCTATTTAACCCGTTCCCTTAATTGCCTTTTCCTCGGCTACAACCGTGAAACGTTCGTGCGACCTATGTCATACTTCCGTCATACCTAATTTTTTGCGCGAGTAGTGCCCAGTGAGCGAGCAAATTGAAATGGTTAAAGCGGTACGGTGGCAATATGCAGATTTTTGTCACGGATACAATGTATTACGTAGGATATTTCATTTTGTAAAAATTTGCATATTGCTACCGTACAGCTTTAACCATTTCAATTTGCTCGCTCACTGGGCACTATTCGCGCACAAAAATTATGTATGACGGAAGTAAAACCTAGGTCATGCGAAGAGCTTACCGGGGTAAGGTTTACGTAAGACATTTGTCATAGGAAAATACCACCACCGTGAGACGAAGATTTCACCTTTGTCGTACGAAGGTCTCACGGTTGTATCGGTGGTAAAAGGCCATTAAGGGAACGGGTTAATCCAAATTTAGTTTTTTTCAGTGTTTACCAATAAATATGTGTTTTTTTTACTAATTTTTCTTTAAATGGAGCAATCCTAATATCACCATGTTGGGTGGATTGTATTATTTACATCATTTTAATAATAAAACAGAGACGAAATATAGCAAAATAACAGCAATAAGATTAAATAATAATGTTCCTAATTATACATGTATACAATATATAAAAACTGATAAAAAATTACTTACTGGTAGTAGTTGTTGGCCACCGATACATACAAGTTAAATCGTTCAATTCATTCGAGTGAATCCAAATTAATTTACTACAGTCTTTTTCTGTCCTACATTTTAGTGTTTTAGTTTGTGTATGAGTAATATCGTATGAGTAAGCTATAAGCGGCTCATTAGTTCCACAAGGCTTTTTTGTGTGCATCGCTGGATTGTTGCCTTTTTTAGATGTTTCGTAGCAGTTGAACGGGTTTATTGGAGCAACCAACCAATAACAAGTTTTAAAATAATCGAAAATACCTTCCCATTTATTTTTCAAACATTTATCTCCTATTATTGATCCACTTATTTGATTTTCGTTTATATGAATCATTCTTTTAAAAATAGCTAATAGCAATTTATTTATTGATTTGTATTAAGAAATTGAAAATTATTACACTGCCTTTTATGTTATATGGTTTTGAAAGTGATTAAAAAGGACTCCAGGAAGAATCATAGTTGATATTTTAAGTTCTCTCCGGACAGTTGTTAATTCACATCGTTCAATAAAAAACTAGTAGAAATACAGAACAAAAATTATTTTTTTGCTTACATAAAATGTATTTTATTATTTATTGTAATTAGTAGAATTATAATATTTTAAAATATACCAACGACGAATATTCGAATAAGCAGAAAAATGGGAATTTTTTGATTTAGATTTATTGAAAAAACTATAATAAATCTAAAATAAATATTAAATAAAAAATGTGGCAATGAAAATATAGTTCACAGTGGGAATCAATTTCTCGACCTCAAAAATTTGAGATTTATTTTAAAAACTTAAATTACCAAAATTGAAAACACTGAAACAGCATGTTTTCAGTGCTTTTGGCTGCAAAAAATTTAATGAAGTTGTCTATTGATAATAAATTGGCTAATTCCTCTTGCCAATAAATTTGGTGAAATTTCGTTGTCCAGTATAAAGATGACCATTTAAGTTTTTTCGAAATTACAAGTCTTGTACAACATTCCCTGGGGTATAAGCTTTTCATTGACACCTAATTCACCTTGATTTCTTGGGTGGGTAGGGAAGAGTTTGGGAAAACTCACACTGAAACAAACATATAGACATTACGTCTATTTTGTATATAGAGTCAGATTTTTTTCAATACTGAAAATTAGTAACTTTTTAATCGCTTGCCATACAAAATTAATAGGGACTAGAAAAATTTACTATATTTGGAACCACCAAAATTCTGAAAAATAGGAAGGAAGAAGAAGGATCTACGTTGTGATTTAGTGCAGTGTTCGTTCTTCTGTGATAATTTAAAATTCAAATTTTAGTTATATAATCCCATTTAATTTTGCGTAAAATAGAAGATTTTGCCGTTATAAACTCAAGTGGTAATTTTGACTAATTTTTATATTGATAATCTTTTCTTATATTACCTATTAGGCTTATATAATTCAATTCTTATTGCTACTAATTTTCAACCATTTTATTTTTTTTTTTTGCTGAATCATATTTCTTCTCAGTTCAAAAAATATAAAAATGACAGCGGCGAGCATGGAGTGGATAAGGTTATGATTGCGGAAATCTGTAAAGTATTTAAAAGAATGCTTCCAATAATAATTCAGAATTCAGAATCGCAACTAGAAAAAACGGTAAAAGCAAAGGATCACGCCAATATGGTAGTAGTTTTGGGATTAAAAGAAACTGCTTCATTCGAGGAAGAAAAGACACAAGTGGAAGATCTCATGGAATTCCTCAACGATGGCAAAGAAATTCTCCAAGTTTCTAAACATTTTCAAATTGGAAACAAATCAGAAAATTTCCGAGGCTTCTAAAAATTAATTTGGCTTCAAACAAAATATGGAATAAGCTTTTCAGTTACGGAGGGAAACTCAGACAATCCGATAAGTTTGATGGGGTGTTCCTTTGTCCTTCTCTCATGGATGATCAACGAATCGAAATTAAAGAATTGCTTGAAAAGAAAAAACAACTAACAAAAAAATAAATCAGTGCGATTTGTTATACCAATGTGAAAAATCCGTACAATTCATAACGGAAACTTGGTTTAACGACACTGTAACAGACGGAATAATTATAGACTAGGAAATTATCATGTTTTTAGATATGAGAAGGGTTGATATACCTACAATGCTTTAAACAAACAAGCTTTAGTCTTGTCAGAATCTTTGTCCAAAATGTTTTATAAATCTTTTAATTCAGAAGTCTTCCCAGAAGATTGGAAAACCGCTTTTGTCATTTCAATTTATAAAAAAGGCTTGAAAAGTGAAAAATCCAACTATTGACTAGTTTCATTAACGTCTTTTGTCTGTAAAACTATGGAAAAGCTGTTTAAAGACGAACTTTTGACTTTTTTTGCAGATTTTTTGTCAAGGTATCAACACGGTTTTTTTAGGTAAAAGTTCGACTATAAATCAGCTTTTAGAAACTTTTAATGATTGGACTTTAGTTAGACTCTATTTTTTAAAAACAGACAGTTTGTAGACGTGGTTTATTTAGATTTTGCCAAGGTGTTTGATATGGTGTCCCATCAAAAGCTACTGTTTAAGTTAAAAAAACTTGAAACAACCGGTCGCTTTTTACAGTGGATTCTTTCTGAAAGTTATTGTCTTTTCTGAAAATATCTGAAAGTTATTATTAACAACTTTGCATCATCGGTTTATCAGGTTAAAGCTCAGTTCCTCAGGGTTCAGTACTCTTTTAATTTTGTATGCAAAAAGTCATGTACAAATAAATCAATCTTGGTAAAAACTACTATGCTGTTTGTAAACATTTTATGAAAAACACTATTGTTTATAAAACCTTATTTTCTCATACATCCCAGTTGTCGAATTGGCCTAGTGGTTAGAGTCCAGGACTTCCATTAAACGATCTAAGAATCAATTCCCAATGGAGAAAATTTTTTTCAATTTTTCCAGAACAGTTTGTAAAATATACAAACAGGTTTCTTGTCCCATTTAAATATCACGTTTTTGTAAAATATGCAAATGTTTAAGTGAAAAAAGTGCAAAAAAGGTTAAGATAGTATTAGGTCTTTTTTGTTTCTTATCTACATCAATGATCTGGTGGACCAAGTTCATCACTCTAGAATTAAACTATTCGCAGACAATGCGAAGGTGTATATAAATTTTTCTTGCTCAACTGAAGTTGAAAAAACTTACTTTTACAAGAGGACAGAATTTTAAATTGGTCTAAGCTGCCATACTTGTTCACAAAAATGTAAAAGCTAAAAAAGTTAAAATTATGAAGAATTTTCTCAATTAGAAATAGTAGCAGTAGACCTTGTCAGCAAATAATTATCCAGAATAGTATGTTTTTATCGGCCTCCGAATTCAAGTTTTAGTTTGAGCTCTTATGAATTTTTTAGTTCTCTTTTAAAATTATTATGCGACATGGCTTATCCTGTAATAGTGCCGGGTGATTTTTATGTTTTAGAAACTGCCTGGATGCCCAACAGTAATCCTCCTAAAACCAATTTTTAAACAGTTTACTTCAAGGATTTTCAGAGCAATCACTTTCTTAACTTGTTTTCTTGCCTACTTCTGGTATTTAATTCTTGACGTAGTTTTAACCACTGATAATACCTGTGTTTCAACCGTTAAAGTGTCTGAACCAATGTTCAAAAAGTGATCACAAAAGTGTAGATTTTTATCTTTGCAAACTACCTGATAGTTGCGATAAATCAAATAGTGTCTATTACGATTTTAAGAAAGCCAACTGGAAAACCATGAATGAGTTTTTAGGCTCTATTGATTTTTTTCAATTGTTTAGTGTTAGTGCAAATGCCAAACTTCACTGGCGAATTCTAAAAGGTAAAATTGATGAAGCTATAAATCTATTTCTACCTAAACGCATGGTTAAAACCAAATCTAAAATTAAATATTCTTAATACATTAGGATTTTGGGTGTTGAATGTTTCCCCCCAGTTTTTACCCCCAGTTTTTTATTTACAAATTTTTAAACTTAAGCAAAACAGTACGAAAGCTTCCTGGCCTAAAAACGACAATTAGCAAACAAATTGTTAATCTATTCAACTAAAACAAAATTATTAAACTATGGAAATGAGGTTATTTCCATTTACGTTCCCTAGAGGAGATCTCCTTTGGCGTTTAGCCTAAGTGGGACGATACTCTGCATGTGTGTATGCAATAATATGCTATATAGAGAGCGAAGACCGTAGTATCAACAAAAACCAACTGCAATAATAGGCTATATAAAAGAGAGCGAAAGACGTTAGTTATTCGAATCATGAAGAACCTAACGAGTGGGGGAATAAAAGAGAGCGAAATGACGTAGTATTCGAAACACCAAAACCTAGCTTTCAAGCGGGAAAAAGCGAACGACATCAAAAACAAACAGAACGTTACATGATGCAAATCATTTAATTATAATAATTTTATGTAATAAAATTAGTAAAAAACAGGGATTTTACTGATGGTCTAATTTACACTGTGATCTAAAAGGAAAGCATACGATAACTTAGTTCATCTAAGAGAATATAGAGAGGCAACAAAAACCAAGGCCAAAACACTCTAGGTGAATTTTAGCATACTGAGAACTTTAATGTTTTATCTTAATGTAATATAGAAGAGAGCGAGCGAAAATAACAAAGGGCAAAAAAACCAGCGCCCCTCTGGATTATTTGTTCCCAAATGCGAACAAATAATTCAAATTCCCAGCGTCAGCGCCTGCCAAGTGCGAACAAATAAGCCAAACAAAGGTTTCACTAGGTCCAAATAATCCAAGATAACAGTTTACATATTTTAATTGGATTTAATATTAATTTTTTTAATTATAAATTCTTTTTTTTCAAATTTTTATTTTTATACAAAGATTAATATAAAATCATAATGACAAGAAACAAGTTTTTTTGCATAAAATCCAATATCCTATTAATGTAGTACATAATTTGGGAAAAGTTTAATAAGAACAATTAATAGTATTAAAATTCCAAAATAAACATTGGACATTGATTCTGAACAATTTTATATTATTAGCTTTTGAAATTAAACCTTTGAAACTCTTAAATTATCAAACTTTTAAATTAAAAACTCTTAAATTAAATTCTTGAAATTAAACTTAATCTCGACACTAAGACTGTGATCAAGCTTTCTATGCCTCTTTTTTAACATCTTAATCCAGCAAAACCTTTGGAGCTCCGCTCTATTTTTGTACTTATTTTATGAATAATTAAAATGTTATGTCATAAAATGTTTTACAAACTTTTTGTAAACTAATTTGTTTGTCAAAACTAATTTAAAGCAATAAAACATCTTAGACATGCATTGACTAAAATTCTACATCAACAACAGAGTTGATATAGGGTATTAGGCGGCAATATGGAATATCCATCGCCGGCCTGCTTCAGCTATAAAAAAAAGATTAATTAAATTTAAATGTATTTAACTTAAAATCGATCATTTAACAGGCAGAGCTCCAAAGTTCCAGAGCTCTTCTCAATTTAAATTACCGGAGTTCTGGAGCATATTTGAGAGCAGAAACATTATTAACATTAAGATCTGTCATTAACCTTCCATTTCCATATCTTACTATAAAAATTGGCACTTTTGGTAGACCAGGCTTTTTAAATTTAATTTGGAGGCCCAGTTTACAAAAATATAACTTTCACAAACATTTTGCTAACAGTCTTGTAAAAAAAATACTTCAAAATAACGGAAAATCAACAACGGTAGTGAAGTAGGGTAACTGACTTAATTTTGGCCACCTTTTTTGATTTTTTTGAATAAGTTGCTGAGCGAGGATTTAGTCTAAAAATCAGAGGACAGCTATTTTTGTTATTCCAATGCAAAATTTCTGTTACACTTAAAAATCAGTGGAGGTTTAAACTTTTTTATAGTGGCTGAAGTTAAGGCACGTGCCATTAACTTCAACCACCTAGAAAAAACTGGCTATAACTTTTGCTAAAACGTAAGATAAATATTTTTAAAAGTTGCAAATTTATCCCTAGGTATTGTTCCTGGTACATATAATTTTACTTTTTTTAGTCTTAAATAGAAGTTATTTTTCTTTGTTCTAAATTTGATGTAGTTTAAATACAAAGCAAAAATCAAGAAAATCATAATAAATTCACTTTCTGTATGAAAATGTTGATAATGCCTAATAACACAAAAAACTTTTGCAAAAACACTTTATTCAACATTCATACAGTTACTTTTGTGCTAGTTCTCTTGCGTTTTAAAAATAAGCCAATTTTCTAACACCCTAAATTGGTTGCCGAAATTAAGGCGTGGCCGATCAGATAACCTAACAAATGATTTTTTCACTTAAAAATTTTTAGTGGATAGACAGAACCTAAATCTTGATATTGATTGATTAATTATAGAAAATAAATCTTAATATTGATTGATTAATTATAGAAAATAATTCTTAAGATAAAGTTTGTGTCCATTTGAACTGAAAAAATATTTATATTGTTAAAGAATTTTTGAGAAACTTCTAAAAATCTATCCAATTATTGTTAAACTGTAGCTCGAAATGCGAAATTCATTGCTGTCAAACGCGATTTTTTGAAATAGCAATCAAAAGATTAAAAATTTGCATAAATTAAATATGATCTCAAGTGCGAAAAAATAATCCAACTCGCAGCGCTTTTGTTTGGATTATTTGTACCTACCTTGGATTATTTGTACCTAGTGACCGTGGATTATTTTTCCCTAGGCTTGGATTATTTGGACCTAGTTACTTGGATTATTTGGACCTTGGATTATTTGTTCCTGCACCCATATAGATTTAGCTTTTTAAGCTAGGTTAGCTGGGGCCTGGGCACTTAAATGCTTCCAGCTAATAGTTTGATGCAGGTTGTATTCAAAGTCTACATAGCTAAATATCTGCATTCACAGGTGAATTACAGATTTCCGACTTGTCTTACATACTGCAAATATGTTAAAGCTCCTCCAAAAATATGGTGGGCTTGGTTTATTCTAAACCTTAATGGGTTGGGAATAAACTGAGCCAGTAGACGCGAACTAAAACTATGTGCTAGAAATGAAACATTTACTTTATGGGTTTAAAAAAACCTAGAAAAACGAATAAAATATTCAACTTTATTTAAACTTAACTGAATTCAACTGGCGAATATCTGGGGTTCATTCGTCTTACCCTAGAGAAAAAACATAAAATACCAATTATGAAATTATGTTTAATACATATATATTTCGTTATTTTTTATATATTTTCTTATGAAAATTTCACTTTATTTTTGACATTTAGGAAAATTGTTGCATTGAAAACGAAACTTATTTATAGTATAATGAGGTATTTTAAAATGCTTGTTTCTCTATTTTTAAGACTATTTTTGTGTTATATAAGTTAAAAAAATTTTAGTTTACAAAAAAAAAGAAAATCATCAATGACATTGCTGTTTAAATATTCATCTAATTAGTTTAAAAATTCAACAGAGAACTCCGGAGCTCCAGGGGTTGCTCCAAAGCTCTGGAGCTATTCTCCACTCCAAGATACCCCTAATATAAACTAATGTCCTTATCCTTTAATATCATACTGCGGATATTTTAGCCAGACGGAGTTTAGGAGCTCTGCCCCTTAAAGGTTCCGTAAGTCAAACTTTTTGTCTTCGATTTTGATTATTTTCTGTAAAAACCTTACCCCTGCCCCCAATAGCCCACAAAAATTTTTTAATCAAAATATCTCAAGTGTTTCAGGAGATATGACCCACCAAAAATGGCGTTTTAAAACCATTTCGTACTTAAAAGATTGCTCAATAGGTAGTAAAATTTAAATTACAAATTATGCGATCAAAGAAAGCGGCTACTTTCACTTTAATTTGATACCTTGATCGTTAAGATTGGTGCAGTATTTTTTTTATTAGCTGAAGCGGGCCGGCGATGGATATTCCATATTGCGGATTAATACCCTATATCAACACTGTTGTTGATGTAAAATTTTGTTAAGATATTGCGTTTTCCGTTTAAAAACCCCGCGATTTTTTTGTTAAAAACATAAAACGACAGCAGTGATTTGATGAAGTTCGCCCACCATTTTTGCCTACACTTCATTTTTTAATCAAAAAAATCCCTGGTTTTTTGTTTGGGAAACGCAATATCTTGTCAAATACTGCACCAATCCTAACGATCAAGGTAGTAAATTAAAGTTGAAAGTAGCCGCTTTGTTTGAGTGCATTTTTTGTAATTTAAATTTTAATACCCATTGAGCAATATTTCAAGTACAAAATTGTCAAAAAATGCTAATTTTGAGGGTTATCATATCTCCTAAACCACTGGCGATATTTTGATGAAAAAATTTGTGGGGTTTTTGAGGGCAAGGGTAATATTTTCACAAAATATAATCAAAATCGAAGACAAAAATTTTGACCGCAACTTTAAATGAGGTATTATATTATAAATTATTCTATAGTAGTGATGCGCTCCGGAGCTCCGAGCTCCGTTTTTAGGAGCTCCGGAACAACCCTTGGAGCTCTAAAGCTCCGTCCTATTTTTGCACTAATTTTATGACATAGGTGGCACGAACGTTTCACGATTGTAACCGAGCAGAGGCGATTACAGGAACGGGTTGGCATTTTAAAAGGCATTTTAATGGCAAAAATGGCATTTTAATTCACGCGAATTAATATGAAGAGTAAGCCATTATAATGGCACAATAGGCTCACAAGTGTAATACTGGCTAGTTACTTTGGAACTGAGCTATTCAGCAATTTAAAAAATAGCTTTTGGTTTCGTCTTAAATTTAACACTTGTCAAAATTAAAAATTTTTTGAAATAAACAATATTTTGCTCGGTTTGTAAATAATTTGCATAGTTGCTAATTGTTTATTTATATCAATGGTTAACTCTCCATTTTAATTTACGTAAATTAAAATGGCGAATATGCCTTTATAATAAGGGTTGTTATAATAAGTTTTGCATATAATTATGCAAAAAGTGATCATATTTTTATTACTAACTTGTTAAACTAAGTGTTGTAAAAACTTACTTTTAGTTCTACTTAAGCTAATAAAAGTAATGAATTTTGGATTACTTTTATTTTTACTCGACTTTTGAAATTTCAATTACGGGACTTTTGAGATTTTAATTACTTTTACTTTTACTATTACTCGGATTTTTTTTGTGCAAACACTTAAATTAATTTAAGTATAATTTAAGTAATTTCTACGAGTAGATTTCTTATGAGCTTCTTGTGAGCTTTTTTATTTACAGACATATTTTAAACAAAAAGACGATTATAGGATCTTCAAAAATAAAAAAAATTAAACCATACGTACTCGTCAAAACTCAGTAAATGCGTACATACACCTAAATGAGTTAGGTGGGTACTTAACAGACTTAGTTCACCACCCAGCTAGGTGCGCACCTAAATGCTGTTTGTAAAACAAAAATTATGTGCGCACCTAACCAACTTAAGTGGATACCTAAGATTTAGGTGCGCTTTTAAGTTAGGTCGATCTCTGGAACCGGCTTTTAGTTATAAATATTTTGAAATTTATCCACCATTTATTGCTAATAGCTAAATTTTTCTACGTCATATTTTTTTGGTTCATATTGCAAAAAGAACTTTCTGATTTGCCTTTGCCTGTTATTTCAATATTGATATCACAGTATTTCCCGCTACCACAACTATTACATGTGCACTAAAATATAAATTAAAAAATCAATTAAAAATAAATAAATAAAATTTTTCATTTTTAAAACTATTAATCCCTGAAATAGTCTAGCCTAAAAGCCTAAGACCAAGACAGAGTTGATCTCATTCCATAGAGAGTTTTTTACACCAATTTTGTCAATTTTTTTTAATTTAATCCTAAAGAATAACCTAAAAAATTAATTTTCTAGTAAAAATTTTATAATAATTATGTTGCTGAGATATATTTTAAAAGTATTTTTTAATCATTGAAGTAATAATTTGTCAATTTCTCTGAGTTTATTTTTGAAAATAGAAAAACAAAAAATAAGCACAACGTTCAGCGTAGACCAATAAACTTATACTTTTTGCGTTAAATTTGTTAAAGTTAAATATGGTGGAATTTCGGTTACCTTTGACTTAATGTATAATATACTCACTTGTTGACTATATTCTCTGATCAGAAGACAAAAAATGACGACTGTTCCAAGATGTATGCCCATAGTTTCTGGATTTCTAAATTAAAATGTGATTTGCATTAAATTTACAACTAATTTAAGTTTATTACGAATTTTTAAAAATTTTTGTATTCCTTCATTGTTCACGCGGCAATTTAGCCCCGCGACACCGCGCCAACTATAATCAGAGAACGTGGATAAAATTTGTAATTCATCTTCGTCTTTTTGTTCTTCTGATTTTTTATTTCACAAAAGTAATAGCAACCATTAGTTGCGTGGGAGTAGTGTTGTAAAAAATAATGATTTTCGATTATTTTAAGTAAAAGTAAAAATAAATTGAAAAATTTTAATTTAAGTAAAGTAAGAGTAAAAGTAATATGTGATTTTTTTAATTTAAGTAAAGTAAAAGTAACGGTGAAATTTTTTTATTTAACTAAAATAAAAGTAAAAGTAAGACATATTTTTTTCAGTAAAAGTATAATAACAGTAATTTTGACACGGAGAAAAACACCGGTTTTTGGAGCTCCAGAGCTTAGTCCCAAAGTATTTGTTAATTTTTTGTATAAGTTTTTATTTTATTAAGTTTTTTGGTCTAGATAAATGATGTTTAGCGTGTTACGGCTTAAAAACTTTTTTCTGCCACTTAGTTTTCAACAAGCTCATAGCGAATCAAATCGTTGAAATTACTTAAATTTTACTTAAAATTGAGTATTTACAGGGAAAAATTCGAGTAAAGAAAAAGTAAAAGTAATTGAAATTTTAAAAGACGAGTAAAAGTAAAAGTAATCCAAAATCCGTTACTTTTATTAGTTTAAGTAAAAGTAAAAGTAACTTTTTACAACACTACGTGGGAGCGGCGCAGAGAAATTTAGCGCTACGGCATCGTTCCAACTGCAATACTAAAGAACGCCGGTATATTTTGTATTTCATGTTTATCTTCTTCCTATTATTATTAGTATTATTTTTTATTTTGAAATCATTTAAGTTATCAGTAATGCGGGAGTGTCACACAGCAATTTAACTCTACTCCACTGCGTTAACTATAAAATTGGTATGGTGATAAAGACAGATTAATTTTTAGATGATGCACAAACTAAAATTATGAAATGTCGGTAAGTTTTGAAATAAAATTTAAAACCATCTTCTTTTAATACTCTTCTTACTGTTGAAAATCAATATTAAAAAATAAATTAAAGTAATTATTTCATGTGTTATCATTATGAAACAAAAAGATATTCTTTGCATAAACATCCAAACAAACAAACAAACAAACCGACGCTTTGTTATTGTGTTAAATCGTATTTGTATTGCTAAGTAAATTAAATCGTATTTGCTTTGGGTAGTCCAACTAAGCCCGATTTTCAAACCTTAAGCAGTTACATAATTAGCATTTTACTCTTAAGATAAAGATTTACATTTTTCGTGGAACCACAGATAAAGAATTAAAAATGTCCGCAAAGTTTGTCACACGTAATGTGAACAAAAAATACATATATTGAAAAATTGATTGATTGATTAATATATTGATTAAAACCCAAATGCAACTTTTATATATGGTCTACAGATATCTATCTCAGACTAGCCCACGTCTTTTCTGTCTAAACATACGCCTGGAAAAAAATCGCCCCTTTTACCTCATCTATTTTTAGAGCATTTTTCAGAGCTAGTTAAAGTTTTAATATCAGACTCATTTGGTCAAGAATGCATAAGGAATACGAATGTCCGACTGTGCGTTAAATATTCTGTTCTAATTATACTTTGATTATATCACAGTGCAAAATCTACTAAGACGTGTATTATAATCTACATGATAGTTTTTCTACGTAACACTGTAGATTATTCCACATGTTAAACGCGAATTTCCAAACAAAAAGCGGTAAACGTAAAACTCTTTGATGAGGTTTTTTCACGTTATCTTGTACAATATTTAACGTTTTTTTGTTGAATCTGACGTCTAAATTATTTCACATGATAACATATAATATATTTTGAATAATTTAAATTATTATGTAGGTAAATTTCATGTATGACTTTTGCGTTTACAACTTTTTACTTTGCAAATTTCAAATTGCAAAAAAACCACAAACGCAAAATCCTCAGATGCAAAAATTCAAAAAAAGCAAAAACGCAAAAAAATGTTATTCTGAAAAAAAAAGTTTCAGCCACATTGTTGCATAGTTGCAAAATCAATAAATTGTGGTTAATTTTACTCCTTATGTTTTTTTAGCTTTTGGACCATACTTCTAGCATAACAGATGTTTTTGTTAGTTGTTTTATTAGACTCTGATGGTTATTTTTTGATTATTGTTATTTTAAATATGCAATAAAAATTGGTTGACATTCTATAGTGCTAAATTATTGTTGTGTGTTTTCTTAAATTTATTTTTACTATATAAATCTTCATTTTGCGGTCAGTAATTTTTACGTTTTTTTGTAATTTTAAACTCTAAACGGTAAAGGTGCATGTAATTGGAATATTTTTCTAAAAAAAATCGATAATTTTTAAGATTTTTTTATAATTTTCTTTTTTCTACTTGAAAACCTATTTTACTCTGACTACGCAGTAGTGTTGTAAAAAGTTACTTTTACTTAAACTAAAAAAAGTAATGGATTTTGGAATACTTTTACTTTTAGCTCCAAAAACGGGCGTTTTAGTCCGTTTTAAAATTACTTTTATTATACTTTTACTTACAAAAATAGGTCTTACTTTTATTTTTACTTTACTCAAATAAAATTTTACCCGTTACTTTTACTTATTTACTTAAAAAAACATCAAAAATTACTTTTATTTTACTTAAATTAAAATTTTTCAAATTACTTTTATTTTTGATTAAAATAATCCAAAATCATTACTTTTTTACATTACCACGCAGTTTCTAAGAAAATTATACTACCTGGACTTAAAAAAACTTTAATCAGTAAATAATAAAATCAATGAGCTTGAAACTGAGCTAAAAAATTACCCTAAAAAGAGCAGAGTTTTTTGCTTATTGTGCCCAAATACAGGATATAAAAAATGAAATGGGCGATATAATAAAATAAATAAATTTTATTAGTCCAAAAATTCATATAAAGTAAAAATCACTATGGTACGTACAAACCAAATAATGTTTACATTAAATAAAAATTGAACTAATAATTATGAAGCCGTACAGGTGATATAAAATTACAACTCATAATGCAGCTTGTTGGATACAATCAGATTTGTAATTCATACAAAGTATTTGAGACAAATAATATTGAAACATAATAAAAATTTCATAATTGTGTATTATTAAATATTTTTTTAATTGTTTTCTTGACAATGCTTATTTAATTGACTACAAAATTTTTTATAAGAGTTAGCAAAAACTATGTCGCTAGGTAAATTTTAGATTTAGAGTGCTAAATAGGTGCTCTTTATTGCGAAAAGGGCACTTGAACTAGGGGTCCTTGGAATGGCCCTACTGAAACGAGTACAAGCTAGTGACTTCAACTCAAGACGCGCTTTTTTTCTTAGGGGACGCGCTTTTTTTCTCAAAAATCTTTTTTTAATAATAAAAACCACTTTTTACGAACATTTGATAAAAAAATTTTATAATTTGGCTGGTACGTTAGTAGTAATTTTATACTACCTGTGCAGCTGTTTTATTAGTTATGTACATTAATTTTGATAGTTTTTGTCGTGTATTTTATTTGTGTTTTATGTTCGTTTTAAATAACCGTATTTTAAGATCTCTCTGGACAGTTTTATTAAGTATGGAAAATCGCGATTTTTGGCATACGAGATCTCGTGAAATACAGTAATAATTTAATGAAAAATGGAGGTTAATTTTTTTAAAATTTCGGTGAAACTTCGATTTAATTTAATTTGGTAAAATATGCTCTAGATAGTATATTTCTAGTGAAATTTATAATTTTTGGAAGGCCATAATATCTTTTGTATTTTTTAACGCATAAATAGTTTTGTCGTGCGTTTTAAAATATTTTTTTCAGAGGGTTTGTTTATAAATCGCTTTTAGAGCTCATCATCCCATGGTAGCAGTGGCATAGTTAGCGCGTCGTCAAATTTTTGAAAGGTCCTGAGATCGATTCCCACATAAAACATATTTTTGGCCGCAATTTTTTTTTATTTTGATAATGTTTTTTTTATAATTTTAAAAATTTATTTTTCATAAATTCAAAAAATATCATTGTTGTAAACAGGATTTGTTGCCTGCTATTTGATTTGAAATTTATATAAACAAATATCAAACAAATTCCAACGTCAAAATGATAAAAACCGGTTAAAAATTTTCATAACACTTAAAACGTTTATGAAGATTGCATACTCTGTCTGTGACAAAGTCATAGGATTGTGGTGTCGAATCTAAACGCACCGAACTTACACTTTGATGGAAAATTTTACTGGACGGACTTTTTTTGGAGCCAGGGCTGGGTCCGTATTTACTAGGGCCACTAACTGGTTAGTGACACTAAGCAGTTAGGGCCACTAGGATTAGGGATGGTTTTAGTGAACACTAAAACATTATTTAGTAGACCTCACTAATCGTAGTGCACTAAAACGAACACTAACGCAGGTTTTTTTTGGTTGACAATTTGTAGATTTATTGAAATTTAATACAAATTTAGTTCTAACGAATTTATAAATGTAACCCGGTAAGCACGATGTGCCTTAATTGAAGAGGCAGGTTTTACCTACCAGTTTGCTTTCATCCAGCCTTAGCTGCCTCCTAACTGCCTCTCAAATATTTTTTTTTATTTTCAAATTTTTATTATTTTCTAAGCATAATATAACAACAAATAACAAATAAAACATACAATAAAACATTTCACAATGAACAAAACAAACTAAAAACAAACAAACAAAAAAATTAAATAGCAACGTTATACTTTTATTATCTTTTCTTAATTTGAAGCCTTTTTATAAAACAAATATTTAATTTATTTGTTTCTTGATATTATAATGAATTTGTTTTATAACCAATTTTTCCATTTATTGCATTTTACCTCCAGACTAGTATCAGTTTCCATCAAATATTTTATGGTTCTAAGTTTTCCCTTTATGTAATTCTGAAAAACTTTAAAGAATGGAATTTGATTATTTAATTTTATTATGTATATATAATATTTTGTCCATAAACAAAATTCTTGCCATTTTCTATCGATTAGATTGTTGGTGTTTTCCAGCAATAACAACAACGTTTCATCCAATTTTATGTTAAGTTTTGTTTTTTATTTTTTTTCAAAAAAAATTATAACGGAATACCAGAAAATTTCTGTACTTGGGGATAAAAATAACCACAAAAACGAAGTCTGCGTGTCGCATTTAGTTTACAAAGATGTTTTATAAGTGTATTTTACTTTATCGGTAAAATCGAATTTTGGGACGCGTATGGGAACCGTGCCTAAATTTGCAATACATTCTTTGAAATTTTTGAGTTCAGTACAATTATGGTAACACTTGCTGGATGTAAAATGATTGTTTTTTTTGGTAAAAAGATTTAACTCAAATTCCAGAAGATGTATTGCAAATTTAATCTTGTTGTATGCAAATTAATCCTTATGTGACTTTGGCCAATAGCAATCATTGGTGCTGCGGAAGTGACACACGGCGATATACTCTCACTCCATCCTGCCAATTATAATTAAAGAAAGCGGATAAATTTTGTAATTAACGTTCACCTTCTTCTTCTTTTTATTTTTTATTTTAAAAAATATAATTAAATTTTTAGTGGCACTGGAGCGCCACTACACTACGCTAACTATAATAAACAGCGTGGGTAAATTTTGTAATTTAAATTCATCTTCTTATTATTATTATTTCTTATTATTTTTATTATAAATGAAATATCGGTGGCGCGGGAGCACCAATCAGAGATAAAGCCCTACGGCACCACACAAACTATAATTAAAATCGTGGGTAAATTTTGTATTATGTCCTTCTCCTTATTATTAATATATTATTTTTTAAACGCTTATATCTAAAACCTATATTCTTTCCTCGTTACTAATTGAGTAAAAAAAAACATGGGCTAAAAAATTCCGCAATAATTTTCTTAGGAGCCACTTTTTATTGATAAATGATACTTGTTCCGTTCATAATATTAGGTTTGTTAAAAAGGTAAATCTTGTGTTTCTAAGTGTTTCATTTTTCCTTTATATATATTTTTGGTATTACTGACGGGTATACTCGGTGGCACTGTTGTACTAAGGGTTTGGAGGCTGCGCCGGATATAAAAATGTACTTGTGTTGTTGAGCGTTGTATGACGTCTGCATCGAGTGGTTTCTGTTGTGTGTTTCGGTTAAGTTTTTGCCTTTTAATGGGACCTGGTACCATTTAAGTGGTACCTTTCAATTTTTCGCCTCATTTAAATGGTATCCCATATAAATAAGTCGCATTTAAATTAATTCCTAATTAAATGTGACCTGGTCCTGTTTAAATGCAACATATTTAAATGGGATCCCATTTAAATGGGACGTTTTGTTTTTAAGCAGTTTGTTCTAACTGTCTCATTTTTTCTTTTATTATATATTTTTGATAGAATTAGTTAATTATAAAAGCTTTAATATATTCTTATTAGATTTGTTTTTTTATAAAATAAGCTTTAAATTATAAAAAAAAAACATATACACACCTGGGTCTATATCACGAGCTTGAGATACTTGAGGGTTGTCTGTCCGTTGTTGTACTGTTGAGTTGGGGAGACCACTTTGTAGAAATAAGACTTTTTAAACTAAAATCCAAACAAGAAATCGCGCTTTTTATAGCGGCAGATTTAAAAAAAAAAACAAAAAAAATTTAACAAATCATGGGTGGCGCGAAAGCTCCACAGGTCGATTTATCGTGCTATTGATAAAGCTTTGCATTTTGGACTGGGTCCATTTTTTGCGCAGACCTGTCTGCGTAAAAAACGGTAGCAGCCCGTTTTGATCATCCGAAAGTGGACTGGGTCCGTTTTGATCATCGGACTTTTTACTTTTTCTGAAAATAATCAAAAATCATTATTTTTTACAACCGTAGTGTATACTAAATAAGGGAAGAGCGCCAAGCTATCATTCCCTT